>CAMOHE010050044.1:0-14844 GCA_946598075.1 Artocarpus hirsutus | reverse complement strand
TTTTTTTTTTTTTTTTTTGGCCAGGAGAGAGTTTTTTTTTTTTTTTTTGGGGCTAATAATTTATTAAAATACATAAAATAAGGGACTAAACGGTAATAGCAACAAAGCGGGAATTTTACCAAAGCAGCAGCTACTCTTCGGTTTGTTACTAATTTACAGGCCAATGTTACTACCTAATGTGCCAAACATCGTTTGCAACAATTTTTTACTTAGTTTTTTTTGACAAAACAGACTTCTTAGTTTATACGTTGTCTGACAGTCTTACCCCTTTACAACTCAGATAATTCACTTAAAAAAGACATAGTGCTTCTCTACCTGCAACTACCGGTTTCTCTTCCAAGCTTGTCTGACACAAAGCTGGCTGTATCATAAAGTTCCTGACACGATAAAGCTAACTTCAATTCTTTGGTTTATACAAGGTGACGCTCTTGTAGATTTGATTATAAGACTAGACCGTGGAAAAACGAATCGGCTAAAACAGTGGCTAAAATACTAAGCGTATGGCTATATATATATATATATATATATATATATATATATATATATATATTGTTAAGGCTAAAGTGATAAAATATAATAGTACAATAACTTCTTTAATATACTTAAACAAGTATTAAACAAGCTATTGTGCTATTATATCTTATCATTTTGGCTTTGAGTCTTATTATTTTAATTATTCGATTCATATTTCAACAATCTAATATATAATATTGACTGTTTTAACTCACATTTAAAGTTTACAACTCATAATGTATAATTATTTTCAGTCATAAATTAAACTAAGTAAAAAACTAATCAAATGATTAAAATGCTATAATCTACCAACAGGAACAAAATACACGTTTAATCTATCATAAGTTTTGTCTTATTAAAAAAGATGTAAAGGTCTTTTTAAAACGAATCTTTAAAAATATATATACAGCTTTCAAACATATGAAAGGTAATACAATCACAAATTACACCTATAAAACCACTTATTGAAGGAAATACGAGGACAAGAAACACGACACTAATAAATAACCAGATCTCGATGAACCATTTAGGAACATAGGCTCGAACTAAAAAGTTTTGATTATACTAGTTTTGCTACAAAGTTTTATTCCATAAAATATAAATTGATTCGGTGTTTTCAGTTTAAACTTTCAGTTCAAACCTATATTCCTAAATGAACTTTATACTTACGGATTCTACGAGCATTAAGTATACTAAAAACAAGCACATATATGGCTAATGAACCTTTATAATTATTAGAAATATGGTAGGCTCTAGATGAAGAACCAAACTAAACCTTGCTAAAAATATAGTCATCATCAAGTTTATGAGAAAGGGTCATTTTCGCAGACGACTGAAATGAACTAATTAATTATTAATTTTCTATTTAACTAAATAGGAGGGTTTTGAACTTATTATCTAAATTACTAAAAATAAATAAACAAAATGAAAGCAAAAGTCATTAAGTTGTAGACAATAATCATTATGGATCATTCCCTAGCACGAAACAATAATTATGTAATTGATCACAGAATCATTTTTAATTTTCTATCGAAACTATTAACCCTAGAAAACAATAAGTTGTGTTATCTCAATTTTTCCTTATTTTGCCATTATATGCAACAAGCTCCTTATTTAACCTCTTTTTATTAATAAACCTAGAATAAGCTCTCTAGATTTAATTCAATAAAAGTATTATGTCAAAAAAGATAAGTTGATCTAGATAACAAACATACAAGCTCAATTTATTCAACCTAGGTTATGTTTCACATCACACACAAAAGCCTCTCGCAATTGTAGACCATAATTTGCTACTAATTGTTAGAAAATCAAGACAATTATGAACCAAGTCTCCTAATGTAGTAATAGATTAATTTCAAATCCTATTTAGTTGGTCACCCCCAACAAGACAAGAAATAATCATGAACAATAATAATAAAAGAAAATAATCACTTTTGATTGGAAAATTATAAATAATTCTAAAAATATCAATTACACAAATCATGTATAGGGTTTTAAAATAACCTCTAACCAAAAAGCAATTTAGCCTAGCATAATTGAAAATAACAACAAAAATATAAAAATAAACATCATTAGGAGTTCAGGAGAATCAAGGAAAAGAAAGAATGGATTGATCTTCAAAAATTTCCATAGAATGATCTTCTTGGAACCACCACATACGCGTTTATTCCTCTCTTCTTTTTCTCTCCTTTGGCTGAGAAAACTAGGCTGAAAAACTATGAGAAAAACTAATATGTTTTATGCTCCAAAGTGTAATATTATATATTTGCATTTTAGGATTGAAACGGGAAAGTTTAGAAGTGATTTGGATCAATTTTTTGAGTAAAACACGAACTCTCACACTGCAGCTTTGTAACAAACGCTGCAGCCCACTTAATTCTCATTGATTTGCGAGTTTCCTTTCGTCTAGCACTGTGGAGCCTAAGGGCTAGCACTACAGCACGCCGCTGATGATGCATATGGGCGCTGCAGTGCCTAAAGATGGCACTGTAACCCTCTGTCCTTAGGTTTTTGTCCTGATTTACATAGTGTTGCAGCGGCCGCCCCGATGAACCTCCAAACATGAAAATGTGATTGTTGAAGTTTGTCAATCCTCATTTTCCCTCTTTTAATTCAAATACCTTCAAACACTTACAAAACATAAAAACACATAAAATTATAAGAAAATCGGGAAACTAAAAAATTAAATATAAGGAAAGTGGTAGAAAAATATATACGATTAAACACTTATCAAAATATCTTGTTAATTGTTGTCAAGAATCTTATAATAATAATAATAATAATGCCACATAGAAAACTGCAAACAAAAAAATTCAACACAAAAAAAGCAAACACTTAAAAAAACACAAGAGCTAATCACGTTAAGAAACATGGCTATCGCATATCAAAACATACAAAAAGAAAAACAAAAAAAAGACCGTAAGCTATGTTGTCAAAGCACTTGGAATCAAACAAATCCACATGACAGTTAGAAATAACAACACAAACTTATATGTGTTTGACATGGCAATTAGGACCATTAGTTTGAACTGTAAATACATTTATAGCATGTGAGAGTTTTATACTGTAGCAACTTTTTTTGTTTCATTATAGCATGTAAGTGCTTTACATTATTTTAACTAAAAAATTCGTTAGAACCAACTAATACCAAACAGACTATTAGAAACAAGCAGTTATACCAATGCATTGGCATGCGGATCCCACAAGCCACTATTATCGCCACCATAACTCAACATCGCCACTGGATGCCCCACACTAAGCATATCGAAGCCTCCAAAGATCTTGACCTCTGGCGGCCAAGCACACTAATAACGACAATCGAACCCTTAAATTTCTCATCTCCAACTCAAAATTGACCTGCCTCACCTGTTGCCTAGCAATGCACATCGTCGTCACCACCTTCAAACTCGCAACCACAACAACTTGTGGTCAAGCTTTTAGGGCCTGGAGTCCAATAATGCGTTCGAAGGCAGCATTAGAGCTCTGGTCTTTCCCCTCCCTTTTGTTCACACTCTCTCACCCTTTTTCTTCTTCCTCTCATTAATTCTTATCAATATGAAATTCACATAAATTTTCAAAATGATTTCTTTACACCTATGCGCATACACTTAGCGGGGGAGCCAGAAGATTCTTTAGGGTGGCGCAGTGAAACTACACTTTTATATTAATATTACAACACAACTATATTTCTTTGTCTCCATTTTTACTTTCATTTTATTTATTTTATTTTGTGTATTCGTCTTTTGAATGAACTAATCTTTAAGAGACAAATTAAAAAAAAAAAAATAGTTCCAAAAGATATACATCTGCATAGTAGTATAGTGGATTTTTTGTTAATTTGGAATTTTAAGTTTGAAATATGAGTAAATTTAAAAGTCAAAATTTAGGGTGTAACTGAAATATTTTGGCATTGCATTTTAAAAATTTTACAGGAATAATTGTAAAAGAAATTGTAAAAATAAATAATAATACGAAAGAGCCAAATGGGAAGGAGCTTGTCCTCAGGCTCAATACAGCTGCGCCCTTACACACACATATGCTTTTGCTTCATCCTATAAAAGGTCGTGCTTTACATAACATATAGAATTAAGAAACAAAATATGATATTTATTTAATGCAATTTTGACATAGAAAAGAAGTAAAAATAGTTTGGGATAACTAAGTTAAATTTACAGGTTGTATATTTATAATGTCAGGTTATGTTGGATAAATATTAGATTCCGTTTCTTACTTTTATGTATTACACATATGAATATCATTCTCCCGGAGAGATCATAACAAATATAATATATATATATATATATATGTATATATGTGTGTGTATATATACATACATACGTATGTGTATATATATATGTTGGAGGTTAAACATAATAATAAAACAAATTAGCATATATTAGCTTCTTTGTTTTTAGTTTTTTCTTAGTTTATGGAACTCTTTTAGTTTTGCAGTCTATTTTTTCAAAAGTTTAATTGATTGATGTTAGAAATAATATTCAATACATATTTATTAACTTATTTTGGTATTTTAAAAAATATAAGAAATATTTTCATAAACATAAGAAACATTTTTTATGCTTGTAAAGTAAAGACGGAATATAAAAATAAAATTCTTACTTTTTCATTTAAAAATTATGTTCACAGTATTTCCACCAAAAAAAAGTTTTGTAGCTTTGTTATCGGTCGCACTAATAGAAGGGAAATAAAAAAAAAAAATGCATACTTACATTGTGTTTTTTGACCTAACTTTAAAGATTTTTTATAGGGTGTCTGACAATTTAATTTTAACAAAAGCTTTTAGTTATTATAATGTAAAATTTTTATATGCTATATTGTTAAAAAAATAAATTATAATTTAAAGCTCTCGTATGTTATAATTTTTTTAACCAAAATTAATTTTAACCATATTATCTAATGAAAAAGGTCTTTTATTTTAATTTATTTCATATTTTTTAGTAGAGCTCAAAACGAGGCAAAAGATGTGTTTTTGTCCTGGTGGACCGTCATCTGAGTACTTGACTGCATAGTCTTTGCACTTTATTTTTGGAAAAAAAAAAAAAAAAAGAAAAGAAAAGAAAAGAAAAAGTCCATTGCAATTGTATTAAATAGCTGACAGACGTCCATTAATGGACGAAATGTTCCATGACTTGTACACAAACTACGCACTAGGCTTTGTTGCTTGGCAAGTTGGAAGCTTAGCTTTTTTAGTTTTCACACTTGGACACAGAATTGTCATCTGTTAACTTGCTTGTTATCCATTAGACTACAATGCTAAGGATTGCCAAGTTTAGAGACCTAAATGCTAAAATTGAAGATTTGGAATCCAACGTACAAATGATAAAAAGTTTAGAGTGGGCTAGTACTTAAAACATACCATGTGGCGGTTGAAAGTTGAGTTGACTGTTGTAATACCAGATATAATTAAACACGTTTAGTATGCTAAATTGGTGATTAGTATGCCTAATTGAGATTTGGTTTCTAATAAAGCATATTTGCGATATTTTCCTAATTAATAGCATTTTAGTCATATTGTTGATTTATCTTAATTTTCACCGATTGTTAAATTGATTTTAACAAAATTTGGTATTTTGTATTATTTGCAAAAAATCAAAAAATTATCTATTCAAAACAAATTACCAAATGACCAACAGGTCCCATTCTATCACTGTCGTATACAACCATGTGGAAATTAGCTTAGAAACTCAAAGCCTAGACTTGGAAAAACTTAGAAAAAAACATTCCCAAAACTTCCCAGGTGTAGCATTACTTAGACAACCTTAAAATCAACCATGCCCAAAACTGTGTGCTGAACACGGTTTCCTCTTGAAATTATGCTAGATTTATGAGTTAGAGTGCGGGGACCCTTCCTATTTTTCACTCTCTTCCTTACTTCTTCCCATATTTCTCTCTCTCTTTATACAATCAAGAATTCTTCAAACACATACCTTACTTCTAAAACACTTAGACAAAACTCTCAGGCTCTCACATTACCTCAAAAACACTTCAAAGCTTTCTTCCAGCCAAGAACAACAGCTAAGGTCACTGCGTTGAAGCCTCAAAGTTGCACCGAAACATTCAACCCAGGTTAGCCACAATTCTAATAAAATGAACCCACGTTTTTGAAGCGTAAAGCTCGGATTTTTATGAGCAAATGCGTGCATTTAAGTTAGGAAAATTTTTGCTACCATTTGTTAGTTCATGTTCTAGAAACTTGGTGTACAAAGTGTTCTTGCATGTGCTAAATTAGGATATAAAATATGTTTTGACATCTGGGAATTGTTAGAAACATGTTTAGTAATGTTCATAGGTGGTTTATGTAGGATTAAACATGAGATTTAACCATTTATGGTCATAAATTTGGATGAAAATATATTTATTACACATTTTTTTTCTTATTTTTGGAATGATGTTAGAAAGTGTTGGAAAAATTGTTGAAACATGGATATATGTACGAAAAAGTGAGTGTTTATGATTCATATGATGATTTAAGATCATTTGAACATGTTTGAAATGCATTAGAACGAACTTGGATTGATTTAATGTGGATTGGGACTTAGGTGCTTGAAAATATAGCATACTACTTGCAAATGCGCGGTTGACTTCGTACTATGTAACGGGGTCGATCAGGGCACCATGAACACACGGTCGACCGCATGTAGCATAATGTGGTCAACCGTGCTGCATAAGTTCGGTCGGCCAAACTTGTATGATTGGCAGGTCGAACTTAGCTGGTCCGGCATGCCAAGCCTAGATGGTTGGCAGGCTGACTGTATAACCTGAAGTAGTAGTTTTGCCCATTATTTTCATTGTTTCATGATTTAGAAATGTTTTAAAAATATATATGAATTCGTGCTCAAAAACATTGATGATATGAAGATTTCATACATGATCATTTCAAGTCTAAAGGCACACTAAGGAACCATGAATAGCATAGTAGTGATGCGTGTCGACATTTAGAGATTAGTGTATTTAGTCTAGATCTAAGGTAGCTTGTGGTCTCGAGAAGCTAACGTGTAGCAGAATGGAGGTTCGTAGTGTAGGCATGAACGGTGCTAGGAAACGAGGTAGGACTCTAAATCCTTCTTTTCAATAGCCATGATTTCTTAAAAATGAGTTTTAGTCATTTTGTATTTTTGAAATGTTTTTGGAAAATAAGTTGCTTGCTTTTATTTATATCCAACAGATATAGGATATGATGATAACAAATGGTGATAATAAGTTATGATAATGAATAATGATACTAAATGGTGATAATAAATTATGATAATGAATGAATCATAATATATGTAAATGATAACCAAGTAAAATAATACCCGGAGAAGGATATGATTAAATGATGATAAACACTGAATGGACCCAGAATCCCATTTGCAATGATATGATAGTGCATGATGCCACACAATGATTGGGTCGTGCAGATAACGACTTTGGAGGCAGGTCTCGAAACTCAATTGGGCCGCTTCGGTGGTGAGAATTGTGGGCTTTGCACATGAAGTATGATAATGTATGATCCAAGGTAGTAGATGATGAATGGTAGGCACAAAATGGATTAATTTGTTATGATGAATTTTGATGATTTTAGGTGATGAAAGGTAAGTATGATTTTGTTAAATTATTTAATGTTTCCATAATTGTATTAAAGTCGTTTATTTTATTTTATAAAAGATAATTTTGAAACCCAAGTCGTACAGAGCCTGATATTGTTTGTTTTAAATTTTCCCTCCTCCAACTGATTCATAGTATGCCATCAAGTAGGACGCTGCTGATACTCTCACGTAGGTTGGGAGATGTTTGGCTTAACTGTTTTTATTTTTCCAAGGCATGTAATAATGTGGACTGCGTTTATTTTTTTGTTAGAATGTGGTTTGTATAATCGTTATATGTCTGTACTGTGTGTGCACCATGTGGGGTCCAGTGAGGCCCAAACTGCTTTTCAACAAATCTTGCAACTTTAAATTTATTTTTTGAGGTTATATAAGGAATTTTACTTGTTAAATATCAAGGATTGATAGTGTTTTCAAAAAGGTTCAAATTTATCACAATTTTATAAACTACCTAAAAAGATTTCTTAATTTATTAATTAAATGATCGGCAAATTTAGTTAAATTTGTTTAATTTATTTTAATTAAACTGCCACATCACTACCTGGTTTGAGTTCTTAACAAGTGTTAAACAAAGATTTATTCCAAATTCATTTGCCGAAACTGTTAATTTTTTTCCCTCTTTTTTGGCTTCAACAGCCTCTCTGCCTAAGTAGTCAACTCTATACGCTTTTAGTCAATCCGCAGAGAGCAAATCTATGGTCTTGATGGAAAATCAGAAGAAAGCTGTTCAAGAAAAGATCATACAACCATAGTTTTCTTGGGGGAAGAAAAAGACGATACGACTATAGCAATTTGCAGCACCTAGGTAACCAAAAATATAATAGATTATCCTTGATACCAATACCTAACATAAAATGAATCTTGAGCGTTGATATGGTGTATTTTAAAGAAATTCTTGGTATCTTGTTATTTAGAAAGTATTGAAATAGTCTCTTATAATGTTCAAAAATATTATTTTGATACTTTGAGTCCTTGTTTTGCAACATAAAATTTTCTTTTTACCGGTTTTTTATTAAACCTTAAATTATTTTGTTAAAACTATAAAAATATAATTTCAAAAAAATGAATAAGTTCACGTATATGCTTTTTTTTGATGAATTTTGTTTAAAGCTGTTAATTTGGGCCAGGCCAAACGCACTTGTCCATAGCATGTCTCTTTTGGTCCAGGCCTAACACGGCTTGCCCCTAATCTTGGGCCAGGCTAGATTGAAGATTTAGGCCCAAACTAGAACCAAACTAGTCTGGGCCAGCCCGATTAGATATTTTTCTTTGAAATTCCCTTAATTTGGGCGGCCCGGCCCTACACTAGGCCCATGCAAGCTTCGAGTCGGGTAGGCCTAATTTTTTCTTTTGCCAAAAAAAATGAGGCCTCATACCACTTCTTTAACACCACTAATGTTTTGTACCATTTTTTTTAAACTTTTGATTCATATCACTTTTGACATATATTATGTCCAAATTATCCAGCTTTTCCTCTCTTTCTTCCCCACCTTATGTTTCACGTTCTTCTCTCTCTCCTTGTGCCTCTTTCTCTCTCCTCTCTCCTTCTATTTTCTACAAATGGTATCTTTCAAATTTTTCTACAAAAATAATAGGAATCAAAAGTGGTACCACAAAAGTTATATTTTATCAAATTGACCCCCTTTTGGCCCTATGGGCCGGGTCGAGCAATCCAAATTGATGCCTCTAGTTTTGTTTGGACTTTTGTTTTGATATTCTATTATAGTTTTATAAAAATAATTTGGTACTCATTAATAAAATGATAAAAAGAAAATTTCATGTTAAAAAAACATAAACTTAGGAAACTAAAATAAGATTTTTGAAATTTATTGTCTAGATTTTTTCAAATAGCAGAGTACGGATGCTTCTTTAAAATATAAATTCTAAAATAATAATATCCTTTTTTTTCTTACTAGTTTTCTTTTCCTTTTTTTTTTAAGGAAGAAAAAGAAATTTAAGTTTAAAAAATTTAGGGTCTTTAGTTTCTTCATCGCCGCCTAGTCCAGAGAACGAACTGTCTGGATAGTGTAGTTGGTTATCACGCCAGCGTTCCCCGGTTCAAACCCAGGCCCAGACATTCATAGTTCATATTTATCCACACAAAATGTACCTTTTTCTAGTTTTTTCCAAGTCATATTAATTTTTTTCCCCAAGATAATCCAACTATTTTTTTTTTTTTCTGATCTTAGACAAATTGAACAAGGATACAAAACGACTATTGATCTTTATATTTCATTCCCTATTCTCCTTGCTTTCCGCACTTTGTCGGCAATTCAACCAAAAAAATCCAGGGAGATTAAGAAAAAACAAAGAAAGTACAACAACAATAACAATATCGTTGACCACTTGAATTAACAAACATTCCAAACCGGTAATTACGAGCACACGAATAGCAAATTAGCAAATTGTCCGCGAAAGATACACACATTAAATTTACATATGCATACAGGAGAACCGAAATTAGAGAATAGTACAAGAGGAGGTGGAGGAATGTTGAGAGGCTTGGGAGTTGGGGTTGACGCCGGGCCAATCGCGGCAGAGGCAGCGCTGATCTGGCGGAATGCGCTTGTAGACTGACCGGACGTGGCGCCCGCAGCCGCCCCACGTCGTCTTCCCGCACGTCGAGCACTGCACTTCGTAGCACATCCTCTTATCTTTTTCTTTTTTTCTCTTTCTTTCCCTGGTTTAGTTTCTGTGCTGATGAATGATGACCCTCCTCTTGCTTTTTTACTTAGTTTGTGGTCGCCCACGGACCCCACCACCGACACTGATAAATTATTGTGACACTATCAAGTTACTGGTTAGGCAGCTTGTGCACGTCGTATTAAATCCTAATTATCTAAGCAGCTGTCAATATTGAAAGACTTTTGTTATCTTTGGGTCTCTCCATGAGTCAGCTTTAAATTAGTCAGATAAATTCTTTGGGAGTTGAGAGATCCTTTATATAAAGGGTTCGTACCTCCTGTGATGAGCTCCGAAAACCGAAAGTCTGGATCACCACCACAAAAAAAAAAAAATCCTAATTCTCTTGTTTTGGACTTTTTCTTAATTGAAAAAATATCTAAATTATAAGCTTGGATATCCGGTTTAAGTTTAGTCTAGACAAAATATATGTACTAAATTCGTGTTGCGTTGACTGTTGAGTATTAAAAACTATAGTATGTACTGAATCTACGTTTAAATAACAAAGCTTGAATTTTAAAATCAAATAATGTAAAAATAATTAAGAAATAATTAAAAAAATAAAAAGGTTATAAACATGAAAGTAATATTCGTATAATTAATTTTAAACAAGTTTAAAAATAATGTATGAAATATTTAAAAAACTGTAATTAGGAAATGTAGAAATTTGTTAATAATAATAATAACATATATAATACTAATATAAGAAAGTTAGTCAGAGGAAAAAACTATCTATTGCACAATTCACAGGACACCCTCACCCCCTCCCTCCAATAAGACATGCTTAGCAAAAAAATAAAATAAAATAAAACAAAAACAAAACAATAAAAAAAATTCAAACTTTTTTTTTTTTTTGGTGAAATAGGAGTGTGCATACAATTTCCACTCGTGCTTTACTTTTTAGAAACCAACCAAAAAAAAAAAGAACCCCATAGTTTTTAGCAAGGCAAAGAAAGAGAAAAGAATTGCAACCCATAGTTTTACCAACAAAAAAAAAAAAAAAAACCCATAGTTTTTAGCAAAGGGAAAAACAAAAAGGAACTGCAACCCGTAGTGGTGTGAACCTGAGTATGTTCCCATAGATTTCGCTCTGGGTGATTCCCAATTTAATTGAGAATTATTTTCATAAAGCTTCAGTTCTTTTTCATATACGTATAGAAATCTTTCTTAGGAGATTTTTGGAGAAGATTATAAAAGAAGAGGAGAGAGTGTTGTGCATGATCCCGTCCTAAACCGCCAGGTTTCTAACATTAGACCGTTTCAACTGTCTGAAAAAATTTAAGACCGGACTAGATTGTTTAAAGTATTAGAACCAGACTGTGGTTTAAACAGCCGTTTGGGACTTTTTAAGAGATTTTTGTGACATTTTATACTAGATTTTATATTTCAAAACTTTGCTCTAAAATATAATTCATTAATCAAATAACACATTAGTACAGTTACATTCATACATGCATATATATACTCACACAGGGAAATTATAAAAGAGAATACTTATCACAGAGAAATCTTTAAAAATCGTGCCAAAAAAAAAGTCTTTCAAGATATGATATGAGGATTGAGGAAGGATATATATAATGTATTATATAGTTAATTTATGTTATTTATAGCTACATAAACATTCCTATCCGAATAGCTGGTTTTTTTTAACAGGCCGGTTGGTTTTTCTGCATAGCCCTAAGGAGAGGCGTGAGAGAGCAACGGTCAAAAAAGTTGTCAACAGCATAGGAGTAATGCAAAAGGGGGGATTAGATATGTGTAGAGCAAATTACCGCACCAAAATGGTCTGAATGCGGAAAATAAGGGGGCCTCAACTCAAAGCTGGGTTTTTCATTTTCTCCAAAGTGGGTTAGTTTTATAATTACTGTGCAAAAAGGAGGATTATATATGTGTAGAGCAAATTAGTGCCAAAATAGTTTGAAATGTGGAAAAGAAGGGAGCATCAACTCAGAGTTTGGTTGTTCAAGCCAGCTCCGGCACACCATTTTCTCCAAAATGGGTTATTTTCGTAAATGTAACTTTTTGATATTTAATTTTTATTTTATGCTACAAAATGTGAAAAATTATTATTACACAAAGCTTGTGGGATATATTTTGTGTTCTATCTGAAAATTTTTCATGTCTTAGAAGGGTAGTTTGTATCCTACTGGGATATTTTTTGTTTTCTAGCAGGATATTTTGTGTACAATCGAAATAGTGTTATGTTAAAAGTCTTCCTGGATTTAGTCTTTAAACTAAATAATGTGCCCAAAAAATTATCAAAGTTACATATGTAAACAAATTGATAAAAAACCTGAAATATGTATAAGAATGAAACTATTTTTATCAAAGTTACCTAAAGGAACAAATAGAGAAAAGAAAGATCATAAACAATAGCAAAGAAATTAATTTTGACATTTTTTTTTTTAGTTTATGGATTGCATTTAGTAAAATTTCGTTTTTGTTGAAACTTTATCTGGCGTTTCTTACTAATTGCATGAACGACTGAAGCTGGCGACTTAGGACACGTTAGTCGTTTAAAAGAGTTTCCTTTTAGACTTTTTTTTTTAAAAAAAAAAACATAGACGAACATACATTGTATTTAACATATTTGTTGCAGGATGTACACATTTTGCCTTCCAACTTATTTCGTTACCTTTTTTTTTCATCACTTCTACTTTTTGTGATTACATCTCTAGTGGAATTTTTTTTGCTCTTTTTTTTTTTTTTTGTTTTTTTTGTTTTTTTTGTCTTTCGATGATTTGGAAGAATTTTAAATTTCGTTACTGATGTAGAAACGATAACGTTTTTATTTTGACCATTTGAATTTAGGAGAAGTTTTTTGAAATATTATTCATTGAATTGATTTTAGTTTTTTCTAGTTCAATAACTAAGTTTGGTTCAACTTTTAATATAAGCACTATTTCTAAAGAGAAGTTAATTTAAGGATGTTGGGGTATAATTTGGCTAGTACCCAAATCATCTATTGAGGCCGAAAATGAGGATTCAAAGTTAGGGTAGCCCAACGATATCAATCGACTCGAAATTGTTCGATAAGAGGAGCATCATTTATCTAACGTATTATCAAATTGTGGCTTCGATTAACCAATTGTGTATTTAGATAACCTTTTTGTCGTTGTAGGTTTGATCTCCTGTAACACCCCGAAATTAATTAAATGTTATTAATGTGTAAAATGGTGGATTAGTGTACCGTAATGAATATTTTAAACTTAATCCAGTTATTTTGTGAAGTTTTCAGATTTAAGTTGTTTTCGATAATTTTAGTGATTTTTTATTACTCTTAATTAATTTTAATTGTTATTTTAAATTTTAATAAAATAATTTGTTAAATACCAAGTAGCTTTTATTTGAAAACAGTGTGTTGTTGCACACGGTTTTGTGCAACTAATTTTCTCTCTCTTTCCATTTATTTCATCTCTCTCTCATTTTCACTCATCCTCTTTCTCTCTCTTCCCGTGCATCTCTCTCGTTCTCTCTGTTTCACTCTCTCTCTCTCATTCTCTCTCTAAATTTTTGAAACAAAAATTTGATTTCAAGCTTCGGGATTGTGGATTGAAGGCTTGGGAACACGATTGGGCAGCCATAAACTTGAATCAAAGCTTAATTCAAGGTTAGTTTTTAAAATTTCTAAACTTTTTAAATTTTTCAATTTTTCTTGCGTTTTGAAATCTAAGCATTTATAAGCTTAGAAAACCTTCAATCTAGGTTAGATGAACTTAGAATGATTAGAATACAAACTTTGTTTCATCAAAAACGGATTTAAAACAAGATTTTTCATTTTTCTCCAATTTTTCTCATTTTTGGATTTTTTCAAAAATTTTGTTTAAAACTTGTTTTAATGTATTAAAAAGTAATCTACTACGTTTTTCTATTAATTATGATCATTACCCATGCCTGAGAACTGAAAAAACAGTTAGGATTGAAGATTTAGGCTCGGGGAGGCCAAGACCCATGCTTAGAAAATTATAGAATTTTTTCAGATCGGCAGGTCGAACTTCGCGTTCGGCAGACCGGATTCAAGTGTTCGGTAGGCCGGATTCATCCGACTGACATGCCGAACTTGAAAAAGTTCTTCCAAGTTCGGCTGATCAAACTTGGACCTCCGACAGCAGTTCGGCCAGCCGAACCAGGAGGACTGGCAGGCCGACCGGGCATGGTAAAATTTTGTGATTTTTCACCCGTTTTCATTATTTTGAACCCCGATTGAAATTCCAACTTTGTAAAATGATTTTATAAACCTAAATGGCACACTAGGATACCATGAGATGATTTAGTAACATAGAGAATATCACGCTAGATACTAATAGACCTAGTTTTCATTTAAGGTTATGCGTGGATCCGCGGAGCTAACGTATAGCAAACCAGGATTATGGTGTGGGACATTGACACGAGCATTGAGGTAGGACTTCTACCCTTTCTTTGGTAGCCAGTTTTAAATGTTTTGGCCTCAAGTTAATTTTTAACAAAAATGTTTTCAATGATTGGTTGAAAAAGGATCTTTCTTTACTGATTTCATAAATGGTAGAATTGAGGTGATTTTTATAAT
>CAMOHE010050043.1:0-14906 GCA_946598075.1 Artocarpus hirsutus | reverse complement strand
CTTACCTTAGGATGAATTCTTCTTAAAACTCCTTGAATTTTCTCCAAAGAAATTTCAATAATTTAACAAATAATAACAGGAAAAATTTTTCAGAGGAAGAGAAAGAAAGAAATGTGATAAAGAGAGAGAGAGAGAGAGAGAGAATCGAGAGAGGGAGAGAGAAAGTTATTGTGAAATGAAAGTAACGTAAAAAAAAATGAGAGAGGTTTCAGAAATTTTCTGATTAAAAATGGGTTCATATGCATGGAGAGTGGGAAGCAAAAGGGAGGTCATCAATTTTGTAACGGTTACCATATTCTGCCTTTGAAAAACGGGAAAAACTTATCCATTAATTCAAATAAATGAAAAGTCAAATGTTTTATTACCAAAATTAAAGAAATCATTCCATAATTATGTTATTTATTCAGAACAAATCATCCATATCATAAATTTCACCTTATCACAATTTTGTAAAATTTCTGCTGACTACTTGTCAGCTGTCATCGGCCTGTCGATCTCAGAATTTTGGCCTGCCGATCTCAAAAGTCCGGCCTACCGATGATATACCATTGGCTTGCCGTTCTGAGAACATCATTTCGGCCTGTCGAACTGAATTGTCCGGCCTGCCGATCTATCTTAACTCCCAAAAATCATTCATAACATTTAATTATTAATAAAATATAATTAATCACATAACATTAATGACATGAACATTTGAGCACATCAATTCCACGCGAGCGTCACCTGTCATAACACTTAAAATAAAATGGTTAGCACCATTATATCATATATCATAACATATCATGAGTATAACACTTATCATCGTCATTAATATAACATTTAACGTCGTCGTTAACATAACATTATCCGTTACATAAAATTAGGCGGGCGTTACACTTGGAATGTTCTCGCTAATACTTATACCCGACCTTCAAGCACTTATATCAAACAAATAAAGAAACAAATCAGGCATGCTACCAAGGGCTCTCACATAATGTCAGAGTATATGAATTTTATTAAAAGTCGTGCTAACAAGCTAGCGACCCTTGGCAAGCCTATGGACAATGATGATTTTATCAATAAAAATTCTCAGTGGTCTTGATGAAGATTATCAACATATTGTTAATGTGATCAATGGTTGAGTGTAAGTGCTTAATTGGATATAATTTTGTAATTAATTTTCCCATATTTCCATGCTAATTCTTGAGTATTTGGTGTTTTAATTGTGGTTTTTGTATCTTGTAGGTGTTTCAAAGGAATGAGCTAGAAAATGGATGAAAAGAGAGGAATTCAATGTTTAAAATTACATTTATTCAATTTGGACATCAATTGGGGGCTTAAGTTTTCGAGGATTTATGGAACCAAATCAACAAGAATAGCAAAATTAAGTCGCGCCCTCATGAAGGAACTACCTCGTATCCTCACCCTAGCACAAAGAGAAGGCACAACCGCAATAAAAAATCCTTGCATCCATGCCAAAAGTGTAGTTTTGCCCGCCCCTACAATAATAATAACAAATCGTTTTTGAGACCTTTCTCTCAACAAAAATAAGCTTTTGGGAACTTGAGGCACGTAAAAACATTAAAATATTTACTCCTTACCAATAAATTAAGAGCAATCCTATTTAACTCTATACTAGTAAAGCAACATGACCCAATCTAAAAAATATACTATATATTAGCTGGGCCTACAGTTTTGTGAGTTGCGGAATTATAATCTCAAAAAGATAAAAATGATTTTTCTGCATTTAATGTCAAGAATGTAGTTAGAGACAAATAGTGCCAATAGAATGAGATTTTGAGGACCTAATCAGTGTTCAAATTCTAAAATGAGGACATCAAAGACTAATATAATTTGAGTCGTGATCTTAATGTAGGGTTGGTAGTTTCCTATATCCGAATTTAGTTGGAACAAAAGTTCTTTATATTGATATTAGTTGTTCGTTCTTAGTAGTTCATTTAAAAATTTGTCGTAAAACCAACTTATTATCAGATTAAGTCTTCGATCTACTAAAATTAGTCTCACAAGTGGCAACAAAGGAGATATATAAAATCAAGGCACCAAAATCACCATTGAAGGGGTCAAGTATTGCTTCTACGCGTGTACTAGTTATAAATAATGTGAATATTTAATTATATAACCTGTACTAGCAAGATGGGCCAGCGCTTTCTTATATTATTTCTATTACTATTATTGTTGTCAATCTTATTATGTTAATGTACGCCGCTTAAAACTTCTGCATTTAGTTGTTTCCCAGCTCCCACAGACTTCCCAACTAATGACTCCCGGTTTGGCTTGACCTTGACTACTGCGAGGAAACGTTGAGCGATTTTTTTAAGGTAGAAAAAAATCAAATTATCAGCTAGCCCATGTCCTACCCTGTCAATGGTTTCATTAGTACGTCGAGGGGTTTGCTTGGTCCAAACCGGTCCTAAAAGATTATCTAGACCAGACTATTTTGATGGTTTAAAACAAATACAAACCAAACTGGATTATTTGTGTAAAAAAAAGCTGACCGGATCAGATCAAACTAAACTGTTATAAAATAGTTTAGTTTGCCTTAAACTGCGGTTTGAAGCATTTATTTGACTTCTTATTTTAGACTTTTGGCGACTTAGTAATAATAATTATTATTATAATTATAATTATAATTATTCTTATTATTATTTTTCTAAGCCTTTTAAACTTTAAAAATTGAAAACACGACAAAATAGGATATATTTTATGTATGCATATCATATATATGCATATATATATATACATATATATGTTATAAAATATAAAAGATATGTATGAGTATAATGATCCCATCCGATTTGGATCATTTATAAATTTCAAAAGAGACCTGCCCCTTTTTTAAATGCACCGGTGTAATACGAAATTGTTGAAAATAGTTATGACATGGAACCAGACAGGTGGTTTAAAAACCATTAAATTGATCCGGTTCCATTGTTTGCACTTGAGTTTTTGAAAAATAATAAAATAAGACAATAATTGATTGCTACTTGTACATTGTCAGTTTGCATTTCCTCCCATTTGACATCCACGCCATAACCATCTTGTTGACTAATTGAAAAAAACGTTTGGAGATATCTTTCAAAAAAAAAAAAAAAAAAAAAACAATTGGCGATATTGTGATTATTATTAATACAAATATAATATATAATCTCAGAATTCTATATATGTCATGTTTTTAATCTCTTCTGATGACTAGTTGCAATATTTTTCCTCAATTAGGAAACAACTAAGAATGTGGAAAAGTGTTAATTGGCTTATTCACAGGGGATTCAACTCTCCCATTTGGGAGTTTGGTCTTCAAGGAAACAGTGGGGTTGAAAATTCATAAAATGATATTGTTTAAGTATTTGTTATTAAGTTTTTTACAAACTCTTTTGATCAACTGTGGTGATTATAAGTATCTTATCTCAGTATCGCTACACAATGTGTTTTTCAAGTTGAAATGCATATTCTGATCCAGATTTTTGGAAATTCCACGTTAAAAACGGAAATGACTTTTATGAGTAAGCAAATTCACTTTTGAAAAGCAACAACTATCTACAACCACATCTCTGAGTCTTCTAAGGTGTTTGAAAGGTGGTGAGAACCGTTGGTTAGAACCACTTTTACTGTAGCATTTGAGAGCTTCATACTATAGCAATTTTTTTTAATTATTACTATAATATATGAGAATTTTATACTGTTTATAATTAAGTTTGTGATGGGATGCCACCACTGTATGCTAAACAGGGGTTCAACTCGCTGCCCAGGACAGGGTCCCGGATCTAACGAGCTTCAAAAAGTGGTTGCGCCTTTTCTGTAATAAAATAAAGTGTTAAAATAACTCTATTTATTGAGTTACAAAACCATTACAGATTAGAAGGGATCAGAACATGGAAAAAGACATGCAAAAGACAAATGGGTGAACAGATGTTAATTCTAACACCCTTTTTTTTTTAATGGAAAATGGTTGTCAACTCTGTTAAATAACTAGTGCCTATAAAAAAATAACGCAACAATTTAACGTTGGTCTTATATGGTTGTCATTACCGTTTGACATTCATATAAAACATCATTATTTTTATAATTCAATAAAAAAACATTGATGCAAACATAATTATCAAAAACTCATCTATATATATACATAATACATATATATGTATATATGTATGTATGTATGGTGATTCTATTTACACACTTCCTTCAATTACAATTTCTTATTCCAAAAATGCCCTTATAAAATGACCGAAATGAAAAATTATAATAGACTTGACAATGTAATTAAATTTTATTGTAAAAAAATTCTATCTCTGAATTGACTTTTAAACAAATTTAGAAAAATAGTCAAAACTTTTTTTTATAGAAAACTCTTAATTTGATAAAGTTTGTGAAAATCACTCAAAATGGATATGTAAAAGACACAAAATAGAATTTTGAAAAACATGAAAGTTCTAAAACTCATCAAAATTAAAAATTTTTGGTAAGAAAAATTAAAAAAAATTGTCTTTAACATATAGTTATATAGTATCTTTTAATACTAATAAAAAAGTACCTTTTAATATTAGTTTAAAAACAAAAGGCATGTTTAGTGGTGCAATTACAATTTATGACTGATAGAGGGATTGTAGCTCTCGAAAAACTATACAATACTACAATTCATAGTTTTATCAAGTTCAGACTCTATTTTGAAATATGATTTTTGACATGAAATTTTTATATATAAATATAGATTTTTTTGAATAAACCTCAATGAATTTTAATACATAAATTATAGAAATCCAAAATATTAGGCCACAATTTTATGATAGCAAATGCGAGCCTAAGACTCATAAAAGTTCAAAGCCATTTCGGACCAAGTTCCAATAGTATAGCGTTTAGAATATGGTAAAATGCTTCAACACTTAGTAAGCCATATTATGCTAATGAAAATGAATAGTAACTTGAAACAAGCTTTTATGCAATTATGAATCCAAAATGAATAATAAAGGGACTTATGTAGACGATAGGATAAGTAATTATCAATTCTAGCGCGGATAATTAAAAGCAAGTAAAGAAAACTAAATTATGAGGATTAGATAAATTAATCCTTGTAACACACATGACGATTGTATGATTTTTTGATATAGAAAAATATATTCTAAGAAAGGATTCAATTCCTTTTACGATTACGCTAAACTAAATAGCATAAGCCTAGCTAAACTAACACTATCTTTGGGTGTTTTTCCAACATAATATAAGAGTAGTGGATGGAAAACTTGACGAGTTAGCAGATCTTATTTTGAAAAATAAGGTAAATAAGAATCTTACATATGCATGAATAGTTTTCAAACAAAGCGTTTTTACATGATTTCTGAAAAATATAAAATGCATGAGTAATCTTTTAATATACCATATTATGTTATGCTATGATATATGATGTCATAACGTACCATATTTATATTATGTCATGTATTTTTATATTTTAGCATGCTAAATTAAGTTATATTATGTTTATGTCATGTTATATTATAATTATGTTATATGCAATGCATGATGTATGTACTATTAAATTATATTCTTTAATCACTTTCAACTAAGATGTATGATACACGAGATGTAATGTTATGTAGTAATATGTTACACTCTATATACACAATAAAATAAATGAAACAAATAAGACAACAAAGTTACAAGTGTCGCACCAACTTGCAAGGACTACAAACCAAAAGAAAACTACAAAATATACAATTCATTCCTTTCCACACCGGTCAATGGCTTTGAAATTTGGCTTAATCTGAAGAGACAGTGGTTTATCAGTTGTGGTTTTACGGTTCGATATTTGAATAGTTTTGCTGGTTTTGGACACCGCCAAAAATAATATATTGTGATTACGGTCAGACCCAGATGGCAATCTTGTTCATTCGATCCCATGAAATGGTTTTCACTGTGACTTCCGGACATTATAAATACCCCCTCTTGCCCAACTCTGTTCTTCACCACTAACAAGTTACAACAATCAATATCAAAGTCAGATCGGTTCATTTGAGTTCTGAGAATAACAGTTTACTAATATATAAGCCATAATGTCTTCTACAGCTGGTCAGATCATCAAGTGCAGAGGTCAGCCAGAGCTTTCATTTCTTGTATACTATTCCTTCTCTCTTTGTTTTTAACAATCTATCCATTTATTTTT
Source organism: Artocarpus hirsutus (assembly GCA_946598075.1). NCBI lineage: Eukaryota > Viridiplantae > Streptophyta > Magnoliopsida > Rosales > Moraceae > Artocarpus > Artocarpus hirsutus. Next base: position 8,758 of record CAMOHE010050043.1, on the reverse strand, counting down.
TTTTTTCCTCTTTTTGTTTTTGATTTTGCATTAAAGCTTCAAATCTCCTGTTGTTTTTGGCTTCAAAGTTTTGGCTAGGTTTAGGTTATGCTTGGATTATTGCAAGCGTGATCTCACTATTATTTATTTATTTATTATTTGTGCAATATGACTCGGTTTTAGGCTAGTGAAGCCTTAATCTGTTTGCTTTTTAAGAAAGATCAAATGGGTAATTTGCACTAAGTTGATTGATGTTTATCATTTTTTATTTAGGTACATACTTTTGTTTGCAAATGTTCTGCTTTTTAATTAATCATATAGCTGTGAAACTGCTATATGCAGCAGCTAGAAAAAGAAAAGAGAAGTTTCATAGCTTTTCGTTGAGGGTTTTTTTTTTAGACATTCAATTGGATGAATTATATACTAGGAATTTCTGTGATTTGATATTGTCGGATTTGTGTGTGCATTTTTCAGCTGCGGTGGCCTGGGAAGCAGGGAAGCCACTGGTGATCGAGGAAGTGGAGGTGGCACCACCACAGGCTAACGAAGTCCGCTTGAAGATTCTCTTCACTGCCCTTTGCCACACTGATGTCTATTTCTGGGAAGCCAAGGCAACAGATTTTTCAATATGAATTAAGTTTTGATTACAGACTATAATTTGATAGAATTTGGACTTACATGTTAAAAGATCAACCTGTTAAGTGAGATAGTTAAATATCTTGATGATGTGGCTACAGTTTATTTTACCCTTTACACGCCTCCATAAGGTGGTGATCGAGTTGGTGTTTGTGTTTATATTTTAAAGATGTGGTGCTCTAGTTTCTTTTACCTTTTACATAATTAGTTAGCATTTTGTTAATCCTGTAGAGTGCGACAGAGTGTAATTGGAAAGAGTTCTATTGATCTTTACAATTTAATTACTTGATTTAGCCAAAGCAAGAAATGATTCTCCCAGACTATGTATCTACATTTGTATGTTTTAGATTAAATACGAGTTTTTTTTTTTCTTTTGTTTTCTGTTCTTGGAAGAGGTATTAAATCTGAAATGGTTTTGTTTACTTTTTTCAGGGACAAAAACCATTGTTTCCCCGCATATTTGGCCACGAGGCTGGAGGGTATGTGCTCGACAAATTCTTTTGCTTTTCTATCAATTCCGTTTCTTACCATAATTATTCTTCTAGTCGTCAATGAGTAATTGAGTTAGATTTTTGACTTATGATTCGAAATGAGTTCATTTCCACAACGATGACTCAAGTGACAAATGACCATCGGTGCTTGCCATTTTTTTGGCAGAATTGTTGAGAGCGTTGGTGAGGGCGTAACTGAACTTCAGCCGGGAGACCATGCCCTCCCTGTGTTCACTGGCGAGTGCGGGGAGTGCTGCCACTGCAAGTCGGAGGAGAGCAACATGTGTGACCTCCTAAGGATCAACACTGACAGAGGTGCCATGATCAATGATGGGAAGACCCGGTTCTCGAAGAATGGACAGCCCATTTACCATTTTGTTGGGACCTCTACCTTCAGTGAATACACCGTTGTCCATGCTGGATGTGTTGCCAAGATCAACCCTGCTGCCCCACTAGACAAAGTCTGTGTACTTAGCTGCGGAATATGCACTGGTACGTTGTAATAAATTTTATCATATCGTATAGTAAGGATACTTGCCTCACTAATCAATAGTATAGAATGCAACTCATCAGACATATCATCAATAAAAATTGACCTTAGAGAATGGTAATACTAATTAATTGGCTTATGCTTTTCGTTTGATCGACTTGTCCGGTTTCTTGAAGGTCTTGGTGCCACTCTGAATGTTGCAAAACCGAAAAGGGGTTCATCTGTTGCTATTTTTGGATTGGGTGCTGTGGGCCTTGCTGTAAGTGATTGATGTTGTTGGTTCTTTGTTACTTTGCTCCTAGCTACAATATTGAAGATTTGTGATGAGATATGTTCTTTTACATTATTAGGCTGCTGAAGGTGCGAGACTTGCGGGAGCTGCTAGGATCATTGGTGTTGATCTGAACCCAAGTCGATTTGAAGAAGGTTAGTAGGATTTCTGTATGTCCATGTTAAGTACATTCAAGGATGTTGGAGTTTTTGATGATAACTTTGCAACTTATTCTCACTGGCAGCGAAAAAGTTTGGCGTGAATGAGTTCGTAAATCCAAAAGATCACGACAAACCTGTTCAAGAGGTTGGTTCTTTTTTAACACTTTTCTACGTAGTATCAAACTAAATTAACTTGGAATATTTCTTATTTGAAATATGTATTGTTGTACTTCAAAGTGGTGCAACTATTACCATGAAGTCTGAGTCATTGTCACTTCATGAATAGTCTAACAAGCATTTGAATGTTGTACTTCCACAGGTTATCGCAGAGATGACTAACGGAGGAGTGGACCGCAGTGTCGAATGTACAGGAAGTATCCAAGCTATGATATCTGCATTTGAATGTGTTCATGATGTAAGTACTTGTCCAACCTCCCGCCTCTTCAAAACATGAACCGATCAACTTTTTTCTGTTGAGAAACTGAATTTGGCTGTCCTTCCTAGGGTTGGGGTGTGGCCGTGCTAGTTGGTGTTCCAAGCAAAGATGACGCATTTAAAACTCATCCAGTGAATTTCTTAAATGAGAGAACCCTCAAGGGTACCTTCTATGGAAACTACAAACCCCGGACCGATCTCCCTTCCGTTGTGGAAAAGTACATGAACAAGGTAAGTTGAAATTGAATACAGCTGAACTTTTTGCTTCTTCATAAACCTCTTTCTATCAATAGAGAAGGCATTGCTCGGCTTGCTTAGCAATATTTTTAGATTTGATCTGAAGTGGGATTTCTGGACTGAGCTGAAATTAGCTAGGAATTTTTTAAAAAATTATTTCTTCTGACAGGTTAGCTTGAATGAGGAATATCCATTCATAAAAATTTTGCTGCTTGTACAGACGTTTGCCTTTTACAATAAGCTGTATTCTGATTTTATACAACCTGAAGTAGGATTTTTGGGGCAGAAATGACATGAATTATTAGCATTCATTTAGCAGACGCCATTCTTTTTGTATTGTTTTATACAATCTATTACTAGATTTGCGTCATGCTACTATGTGGGTGTTTGGAAGGGTGGTGGGAACCACTTTTACTGTAGCATATGAGAGTTTTACATTGTAGTAATTTTTTTTATTGTTACTGTAGCATGTGAGAACTTTTTATTGTTCATAACTGAGTTTGTGATGAGAACTAAGTGATTCCCACCACTACCAAACAGCCCATATATTTGTTTCGTGTTATATAATATTAGTTATGCTGATGTAAATCTTATTATATAATCTCTAGTTATGCTGATGTAATCTTAGTACAATATTACAAGGAAAACATTTTTTTTGCTTACAGTACAGTGGGTGTCAGTGTACTTTTTAGTGTACGTTTTAGATTGTACCAACCGTTTTATGAAATATAGTGTGTTTTAAACTCATGGTGTTAAATGTTATTAAATAAAAGTGCTCTGTTAACAGCCATGTAATGAAACAATGCAAGTAATCAAGGAAGTTGGCTTTTGGGCTTGATATGTGTGAAAATCAGCCGTGTAAATATGCCCCATGTAGTATAAATTTTACTTATTATAATAAAACTTTTTATCTAGTGAAGAAATCCTGCATCTCATATAATTTTGTAATATGACATTTTCAGGAGCTAGAACTTGAGAAATTCATTACTCACTCGGTCCCTTTCTCGGAGATCAACAAGGCCTTTGACTACATGCTGAAGGGGCAGTCTATCCGATGCATCATTCGCATGGAAGAATAGGGCGTTTGCCAGATATGGGTTATATAATATACATACATATATATATATATATATATATGTATTTATGTTTTATTTGTATAGGTTTTGTCCATCTTCCGCTGAAACGAGAAAATAAGCTGGATATGCTTGTGTATTTTCTAGCGTCTTGTGCTGAAAGACCTACATGTTTATGATATCGTTGTGGATTAAGCTTCTTTTGTTTCTACTGGTTCTCTTCTAGTTCTTGAGTTTCTCTTAGATCGTGGATAATAAAGTTTGTGTTTTCTTAATAACTGTTGCAAAGTCAGGATAACTTGGTTTTTTTCTTTCTTTTTTTATACCGGAAGTCTATGGTAAAAACTTAAATAAAGATCTATTGTTGTCTATTTTATAAGTACTTTTGATGCTTTATCTTTATTTTAGTTTTTCTATTCAATTCTTTCGTCCTCAACTTATGAGGTGTTTGGAAGGTGGTGAGAACCGTTGGTTAGAATCACTTTTACTGTGAAAGTTTTGTACAATAACAAATTTTTTTTTATTATTACTGTAGCATGTGAGAGTTTTTTATTATTTATAACTGAGTTTTTACTATGTCAAATATAGGTTAATGTCAAGAGCACAATCTACCTAGAGAGTAATATAATGACGAGCATTGAAATCCGGCCGAACAAGTTAGTCGCTTAATTATTCGTACTAAAAGAAAAAAAAATTATATTACACCGTTTGTTTCTATTGGTAAAATTTTTATAAATATTTTTGGATATTGGTAAAATTTTTATAAATATTTTTGGATGTTTTTTGTGGTAAAAATGTTAAAAGTACTTTCAGTATAAATCTCAAAAAAATTTTATTTTTTAAAATAAAAATATTTTCATTTATTCTAAAAACAATACCTATTTAAAAGGTTTTTCCTCAACATTTTTTAATAAAACAATTCAAGCATCCTAGATACTTTTAACATTTTGTTTATGGATTTTATATTCATATTACAATTATAAATTCACTTTTGTTCTAGTTCTTTTTTGTTTTTGAAATTAACACTATCACAAAAAGGACATAAGTTTACTGTTGTCCGATCTGGTAAAGTATCTAGAGCCATTGTATGTCTAAGGCATACGACAACTGTTAATCTGCATGTGAAACCCCTTAGAAATCCGGGTAAGCCATATTGGATAACGAGATGACATTAATAATCCCACGTCTGAACCCGAGCATGGCATTTTATTGCTGCTCTAGGCTATTTGATTCGACTTTTTTTTGAACCATAGGATTGGATGATGTTATTCACCTATTGTGGGAGATCGTTCTTTTTCATAGCGGGGTTCCTGCTTGAGGAGTTCGTCCTGCATCATCCGCTCGAATTTTCGTATTTAACTATTCCTAGGATGAAGTGTTTGGTTTGATGGATTCCCGGCTGGGTGGAGCAATCTGCATGGACCATGTGAGTATAATTGTAGCTCCATGGACCACTTGGAAAGGAGGACCGGTGATGGCATTTGGGAAAGCCTAGCTGATTGGGTGTATGCCACATTCAACGATGGTTTTCACAAACACGGTTGTAAAGTCTTAAAAATAATTTAAAATTGCTTTTATGGAAAATTGTTTTTTTTAAACAACAATTTCGTAATTATTATTCATAAATTAGAAAATTTGATACACATTTCATCATACAACACAAATACGAATTTTAAGAGAAATTTACTACACTTCTCATATAAAATCAATAATATATATGACACGAATAACGATAATATCAAATAAAATGCATTTATTAGTTTAAATTTTATAAATATTAAGAATTTAGATTTTCTTTTCCTTGATGTTAACTAGTTAATTTTCTATTATCTAGCTTCCTCTTTTTAATATTAAATTTTAAACCTTCTCAATTTAGTATTGCTCTAATAGACACTATAAATACCCAATTTATTCAAGGAGAAGATTATATCATATTTTCTCTTCTCTATTATTCTATCTATATGATATCATAGCCATCTTCCTAAGACTAGTTTTTTTCTCCTCCTCCTGCAATCTCACTTTTCCGCTGAACTACTGCCACCGCCACTCTTGATTTGACGTCGCCACTGCCGTAGCTCCAAAATTTCACCGCCTCTGCCCTTACAAAACTGGTGCCACTGCTACTAGGTCATTGCCACCGCCACAAAACCCAATCTGCCACCGCGTCTCATCGTCGCTGGACAACACCCTCCTTGCCATAGCACAACCCACTTTTTGCCACTGCCTCGCTGTTTACACCACCAACACAATCGTCTTATTGCTGTTGTCGTCTCCACATCATGCATGGTTGCTGACAATCCCTAGGTCACCATTCCTAATGTTCATGAACGGACCAAAACGTTGACGGTTATTTATATCAATAACACTACCAAACTTACTTCCAACAGTTATCTCTTATGGAAACTTCAAATGTAAGCAATTCTTATTAGTTATGATCTTCAAAAGTTCATTGACGGTATCATTCTCCCTTTCTGGCCACTGCCACCGTCAACAATGTCACTTGTCCCAATCTGGCATACCACGCACGACTTTGCAAAGATAAATTAATTTTTGGTGCGATCATAGGCTCTTTCACCCCCTCTCTTATTTCTCTTATCACATAATCTACCATATCCTATGATGCTTGGTGTAACGCCCCCTTTTTGGACGTCACACCCGACCTTCAAGCACTTATATCAAACAAATAAAGAAACAAATCAGGCATGCTACCAAGGGCTCTCACATAATGTCAGAGTATATGAATTTTATTAAAAGTCGTGCTAACAAGCTAGCGACCCTTGGCAAGCCTATGGACAATGATGATTTTATCGATAAAAATTCTCAATGGTCTTGATGAAGATTATCAACATATTGTTGATGTGATCAATGGTTGAGTGTAAGTGCTTAATTGGATATAATTTTGTAATTAATTTTCCCATATTTCCATGCTAATTCTTGAGTATTTTGTGTTTTAATTGTGGTTTTTGTATCTTGTAGGTGTTTCAAAGGAATGAGCTAGAAAATGGATGAAAAGAGAGGAATTTGGAGTTTAAAATTACATTTGTTCAGTTTGGACATCAATTGGGGGCTTAAGTTTTCGAGGATTTATGGAACCAAATCAGCAAGAATAGCAAAATTGGGTCACGCCCCCATGAAGGAACTACCTCGCAACCTCACCCTAGTACAGAGAGAAGGCACAACTGCAATAAAAAATCCTTGCATCCATGCCAAAAGTGTAGTTTTGCTAGCCCCTGCAATAATAATAACAAATCGTTTTTGGGACCTTTCTCTCAACAAAAATAAGCTTTTGGGAATTTGAGGCACTGAAAAACATTAAAATATTTATTCCTTACCCATAGATTAAGAGCAATCATATTTAACTCCATACTAATAAAAAATAAGACATAATCTAAAAAATATACTATATATTAGCTGAGCTCACAGTTTTATGAGTTACGGAATTCTAATCTCAACAAGATAAAAATGATTTTTCCAGATTCAGTGTCAAGAATGTAATGAGAGACAAATAGTGCCAATAGAACGAGAATTTGAGGACCTTATCAGTGTTCAAATTCTAAAATGAGGACATCAAAGACTAATATAATTTGAGTCGTGATCCTAACGTAGGGTTGGTAATTTCCTATATGCGAAGCTAGTTGGAACGAAAGTTCTTTATATTGATATTAGTTGTTCGTTCTCAGTGGTTCATTTAAAAAATTGTCGTAAAACCAACTTATTATCGGATTAAGTTGTCGATCTACTAAAATTAGTCTTACAAGTGGCAACAAAGTAGATATATAAAATTATAGAGTTTGAAGGGGAATGAATTTAGCACTTGTCTTTAGAAAAACTAAAATCCCAACCAAGCACCAAAATCACCATTGAAGGGGTCAAGAATTGCTTCTGCGTATGTACTAGTTATAAATAATTTGTATATTTAATTATATAACCTGTACTAGCAAGATAGGCCAGCGCCAACGCTTTCTTATATTATTTTTCTATTACTATTATTGTTGTCAATATTATTATGTTAATATACGCTGTTTAAAAACCTCTGCATTTAGTTGTTTCCCAGTTCCCACGGACTTCCCAACTAATGACTCCTGGTTTGGCTTGACCTTGACTGCTACGAGGAAACGTTGAGCCATTTTTTTAAGGTAGAAAAAAATCAAATTATTAGCTAGCCCACCTCCTACCTTGTCAATGGTTTCATTAGTACATCAAGGGGTTTGCGTGGACCAAACCCGTCCCAAAAGATTATCTAGACCAGAATGTTTTGATGGTTTAAAACTAATACAAACCAAAATGAATTATTTGTGTAAAAAAGAGCTGATTGGACCAGATCAGACCAAACTATTATAAAATAGTTTAGTTTGCTTTAATCTGCAGTTTGAAGCATTTATTCGACTTCTTGTTTTAGACTTTTGGTGACTTAATAATAATAATAATAATGATAATAATTATTATTATTATTTTCGTCGTCGTCATCGTCATTTTTTTTTTTTAAGCCTTTCAAACTTTAAAAATTCAAAACATTTCAAAATAGGACATATTTTATGATGCATATCATATATATGCATTTATATATATATAAATGTTATAAAATATAAAAGATATATATAAATATAATGATCCCATCCGATTTGGATCATTAATAAATTTCGAACGACACCTGCCCGTTTTTTAAATGCTCCGGTGTAATATGAAATTGTTGAAAATAGTTATGACATGGAACCAGACCGGTGGTTTAAAAACCATTAAATTGATCCGGTTCCATTGTTTGCACTGGAGTTTTTGAAAAATAATAAAATAAAAGAATAATTGATTGCTACTTGTACATTGTCAGTTTGCATTTCCTCCCTTTTGACATCCACGCCATAACCATCTTGTTGACTAATTGAAAAAAACGTTTGGAGATATCTTTCAAAAAAAAAAAAAAAAAATTGGCGATATTGTGATTATTATTAATACAAATATAATATATAATCTCAGAATTCTATATATGT
>CAMOHE010050042.1:0-11539 GCA_946598075.1 Artocarpus hirsutus | reverse complement strand
GTTCTATTATGAAAGTTTGATTTATCAAAAGTTATGCATATTAAATGAGGACGTATTTCAAACTATGAAAGTATAAATAAGTATACATGTATCACCTAAAAAAAAGTGTTGCACACCCAAAGTAATGATATGTTTATGTTCATGATGTCATGTTTGGTTTGGGATTAGTTATCCCTCTTCCCTCACAATGGCGCGCCTATAATGATGATAATGGTGCAACACTTGGGCCCCTAAAGATAAAATAAATGAGGTTTTTTTTTTTAATATTGTTAATGTTAACAAAAGATATGTTCTATACGAAATAATGCCTAGTGCACTTTTATGATGATAATGATGATGATTATGGTTATGATGTTTTCATAATATGTTTTACGATGTGAAACAAAAATGTACTTACTAAGTTTTTGTTTACTCAGTTTTACATGATGTTGCAATAGAGGTAAAAAGATCATGGATTAGGTGGAGGGCAAGGAAAAGCGTGTGAGCGATGCACGATGGGTTGAAAATGGAAGATGCCAAGAAAGAAGTTTTAAATTTATGAAATATGTTTATTTTATATGTATGTTTATTTTCCGCACTTTGAGATATTGAGACTTGTTTTAATTTATTTTTGGTTTTGATAGTAGATCAGCTTGCCGACCATTACTGGTTGGACTGTTGATGCAATGATCGGCTTGTCGATTACCTTGTAGCGGCTTGCCAACCCTAGTATTTTTTTTAAAACTTTGATTTTGGAAGGCCTCGGTCGGCCTGCCGGTGGTTGAAGTTCAGATCGCCGGTCATGTTCGGCCTACCTGTTGCGAGAAATCTGCAAGTGCACAGAATCGTAGACAAGTAATAAAGAGTGAGTAGAGTATCATTCTTACGAGGATTACGTTAATTTAACTAAGTACCATTAACTCTAAAATTATTTGAACAATCAAATATAAAATAGAAAAAAATAACAAAACAAAAAAAATATAAATAAAAATCTAAATAATAAAATACTAGGGCATCTGATTTCACCTAAATTAATCTTATTCAAATTATCTAATTTAATCAACTAATGTTTACTCCTATGCCGATAACGAATTTCTCTTAGGTAGTTATTAATCTTTCTCAAGCATTAATAATTTATCCCAGTTAGCAAATTTCCTATATCTCTGTGGAAACTCTAAACTTACCAAGATTTATTAAGAACAAGAAATTCACAGTGTTACACAAGTCTCATAGATATCTCTATCCTATGATGATCTCATGGCATTCAATCATGGTCTAATTTAGTATCGCTTCTCAGCCTCAAATTAAATCACAAGTCATGCAAAAGGTGTGCAAACTTTTACAAGCATTAAGATTAGATCAAATACTCAGCATAGATAATGAATAAACATCAAATTGAATTAAATTAAATAAAAGTGAACGTTCATAATTCGGCTACATCGTAGCCCTAGAATAGAGAAAATTAGTTCATAATGAAACAAAAATTCATCCTAAATAATGTCCTAAACATGAGTAGTGGAAGAGAAGAACTGTATAGTTGGATGAGAAGATGGATTTCCGTCTCCGGGTTGCATCGATCTTTTTCTTCAAAGTAGCGAGTTCTCTCCTCTTTTCTCCAGGTTTTCTCTGGTAAAATTCGTCCTCAAACCCTCTATAATGTTCTATTTATACACTAGGGTTTAGAGGGGCAATTTTGGAACAAAATTATGTTGAAATTTGAGTTGGAATCGCACTGGCGCCTAGGCTCGATTTTCTGGCGCCTAGGCGCTATACTTGTTTGTGGATATTTTTCAAACTGGCGCCTAGGCGCCCTCTCTATAGCGCCTACGCTTCAACGTGACGCCTAGGCGTCATAATTGTAGCGCCTCGGCGCTATACTGGGTCTTCTAAATGGCGCCTAGGCGCTCAAATTGTGGCACCTAGGCGCTATGCTCTCGGGTTTTCTATGTGAAACTTCATCTATAGCAGCGCCTAGGCGCCCAATAGTTGGCGTCTAGGCTCCATTTTATTTCGAGTCTACTTTTGCTCAATTTTTAGTCTGCTTTGCCCTGCGCTTTGCCATTATGCATCGTTTTCCTTCAAAACCTATAAAAGAACATAAAACACTATTAAATTCTTATAAATTGCTCAAAACTAACAAAAATATTAAGTAAGAATCATCTAATTAATTAGCCTAAAACCAACTTATCACTACCGAACAGTGAACAGAATTAAGTGATGATTTTTTAAACTCTATTTATATTATGTCTTCATTAATTTGGTATTGATAAACTATTTAAATAAATATAAGAAGTTTTGAAATATTGAAATTTAGTTAAAAAAATGTGTGTATGGATCATGGGAATAAGTTTAATAAACTTTACATTATTTAAATGGTTAATTTTAAAAGTAATAAAAACAAGAATAACTGTAACAACATCTATGACGTTCGTAAGGGGGACGTTATATTAAGTTGTAGGCGAGATTCCTATTTATCTAGTTTCTAGAAATAGGACCTGCTAACTCGCCATGTACTTATCAACAATTCTTAGATTTTGTAGAAAAACACCTAGTAAGAGTATGAGCCTTAACATGTTTTATGCTAATTAGTTTAACATATCGTAAAAAGGAAATTAAATTTTTTCTTAAGAATTTCCCTTTACTAACTAACTGTCTATTTGGGTAGTTAAAAGAATTACTTAAATTTAAATTTTATAACTCATAATTCATGCTTAAATTGTTTTCCTTAATTGCCTTTAATTACTTGTGCTTAACGTTAGATAATTAATTAATTAATAATTTGTAATTAATATATTATCCTTTCTTTTTATTTAGCTTAATAATTTCTTATACTACCTATATTAGGCTCATTTTCATACAAAGGCTTTTTTTAATAGAAATAGTATTATTGGGCCTATAAGTCCATGTTTGGCTTTGTTCATTTCACTAGGCCCAATATGGCTCTCTTACACTAAGGGCATTATACCATATTTGAGCATTAATTATCAGAACCAAGAATTTGTTGAAAAATAGTTCACAACGAAATTTTAAAAATTTTAAATAAGTGTCTTTTCTAAATCACATGTTTGACATGCTAAATACATGAATTAATGACAGATTTTATATACCTCTTTTGTATACCAAAAGCAGCAGGAATCCGTGAAGAGAATAACGTTTGAGAAGAGCCTTAACCAAGTGGTCTTCTTTGTTATTCTCTACCCATAAATGGAGTGTGGGTGTCACATATCATATAACTTTTTCTTTAGTGACTCTACTTCCAACCACTTGAGAAAACTTAGAGCTAAGATTCTTGATGTTGAATAATAGCTCTTAGGGAGTTTTAGAGTTCCTCTTACGAGGCTACTCACTTTATGCTTCTCAAATGATCTGAATAACAAAGAAAACTCACCATCTATTTATAATGATTGAATTTGGGGTTAAACCTTATTAGATTAGGCCTTAAAATTTGAGTTTAGATCAACTTCTGATGAAAAACACGTCAAAAATACGTATATTGATTCTTACATGTTCGGCATGCTGATCTGTGAGATCGACCTATCGAACTTACTCCATCGGCTTACCGAAGTTTCCCATCGGCCTGTCGACTATGTAATAATTTGGAATCCTCAAAATATCTTATTGTCATCGGGAATCTTAGATAGAGCCTCAGTTTTAATTCACATAATCCAATAGAGAAGTTATATGATTAAAATAGTTATATACATATAATCTCATAGTAAATAAAATATTGTCCAAATAATTCAACATGTATATTGAATTAATTTACAAAATTAATTCAACTGACAAACTAACATGAATTATTAAATCCACTCTTATCGAATTTTAACCAATCTAATAATTTAACATAAGTCATCAATATGTAGGAAAAACATGTAGTATCATTACCGAATTTATTATGAGATAGCAAAGGGGATCCAATGGACATATATAGATCAAGCTCTTATAATTATAAAGCACATTATCCCAGATACATATTTTATAATTATCAACTCTAACGCTACTCTACTAAATGCTTAAAGCTACTTCTCGAACTATATAAAATTACAAACCTCTAATAAGCTAACCATCCATGACATATCATAATATGTCATATTCCTATAGGATATTCCTAATCGGCTTAAGGGTAAATTCTGTTTTACCTTCCCTATTATTTTTATCTTACTTTCCATTATCTCACTATTAGACTACTTACTATTCATAAATAGTATACCATTCGATTAAATCTACGTATTCAAATGGCTAAGCGCTCCAATCTTCTAATTATAAGATAATGCATATAAGAGAATATCATTAACTCTATAAAAAACTATGGATTCCACATCTATAAATAATGGTTTACATTAATCAAGAGTCATAACTTTAACGTACTAGTATGTATACCATCATTAAATCATGATGTTCATCTTTGGTACATCAAAAGACAAAAGTCAAGAATATGAGCCCGTTAGTCATTCAGCAATAAGACACAACATATATGATTATCTAACGTGAATTGATTAAAACAAACATAATTATTAACTAAATCAATTCAACTTTTATGTCTTGATCCAACACATCGTCACCTATGAGAATGTACCAACGCTACTCATGGAGTCCCATTTTGATGATTAAGACAAGCTATCTCCTATTAGAGATGTAGACAATACAACTATCTTAGTGTGGCCTCCGGCCCAAGCATACTCCCTCAAGCCTCCATAGGACTCACCTTGCGGGGCCCTCAGGCTTATGGCTCTTATTGATAGACCATCCCTGTGTCGCCCACTCATCCGTGCTGCCCCCTCTAGGGTCCTCTAGCCCCTTAGGGTTTTCTTTCGAGTCCCTCGAGTTCAAACCTCAAACCTCCCTTAAGAGGTTCTTATTTCCTTCTCGAGTACCAATTGAGCTTAATGATATGATAATTTATGATATGATATGATATAATGTCATATTTGGTTTGGGATTAGCTACCCCTCTCCTTTCATGACGGCGCGCTTATGATGATGATATTTATGGTGCAACACTTGGGCCTTTAAGATAAAATGAATTAAGTTTTAATATGGACAATGTAATGAAAGATATGTTCCTATGAAAATGTGCCTAGTGCACTATTATGATGATGATGATGATGATGTTCATAAAACGTTTTAAGTTGTAAGATATATATGTACTTACTAAGCATTTGCTTATTTAAGTTTTACATCATGTTGCAGATAAATGTAAGAGAGTTATGAAATAGGCGGAGGACGTTGACAGGCATGTGAGCTAAGGACGATGAATTGCAAATGGAAGAACGCCAAAGAAAGGATTTTTAATGCTATAAACTATATTTTATAATTTTTAGTATGTCTATTTGTTGAATTTTAAAGATTTAAACTATGGCATTTTAACTTTATAATTCTATCTATTGTCTTCCGCATTTAAAAATTTCTGAGATTTGTTTTGAGAAATTGATTTTTGACAGTCGGTCGGCCTACTGACTATTACTGATTGGACTGTCGATGTATAGATTGGCCTGTCGATTACCCAGTACCCGCATGCCGATCTTATCGATTTTAAAACCCAATTTTGTAGAGCCTCAGGCGGCCTGCCGAATCCACAAGTTTGGCCTGTTGAATCCACAAGTTTGGCTTGCCGAACTATGAAAGTAGTTTTTTTCGAGGTTGTTTTCAAAGTTTACTCAATTTACTTTGGTATTGATAAACTATTTAAAGGATGTTTATGATCAAGTAATTTATTATTAAAAAAAATTAAGTTATTGATTATTGATTTAAAAAAGAATGCATGCATGGATCATGGGTATGTTTTCCAATTTATGTTTTCAAATTATCTTTTAATAAAATAGTTTATCCTAGAATAAAAGTATGTAATGAATGAATGTAAAGACACTTGTAACGTCCATAAAGGGGGCGTTACACGTTCAAATTGAACGTAAATAACCGCCATCAACTACAACGGACGAGTGGTGTCTTCCGGTGAAAATTGTTGTTAACTGTGTGATGGTCACGGTTTATAAATTGAATCCCATTTTGATTGGTCTCTGGGCATACAAACAAAAAAAATTCATTACACCATCAATAGAGCAGTTTTTTAGTGCTTAGAAAATTTCAAAACATAGTGTGCAAAATCATCAGTGTTGGGCCAGAATTTACAAAGCACATACAGTCAATGGTAGGAGGTATTATTTGTGATTTTGTTCATGCTTCTATTTTGTGATTTTAAGTTGTTTTTTAATTATTTAAAAGCAACTAACATTTGGTATCCGAGCCAAAACACCTCTGCCTTGCTATGAGTATATTTAGTTTTGAATATTTCACGTTAAAAATTTTGGTGATTTCGGGTTTGTCAATTTGGAGTTTTTTAGTGAAAAATAAAATTAGAAATCATTAAGATATAAGATTTCTAAGATTTCTGCGATTTGAAACATCTAAAACGGTGTCCAGAATGCTTAGAAACCATTAGGTTTTGAACCATGTTTGAACCGGGTTGTAACCAGGTCAAATGACCCGGCTGGAGGTTGAAGTCGAGCCAAACGACATGTAGTTTCTTCAGCAAAAAATGACACGTTGTTTTGGTATTAAAGGGAGTACTGTCGTCCGTACAAAACGACATATCGTTTGATTCAATCTCGGGCTGCACTCATTAAGAGAAAATGACACGTCGTTTTTCCATAGAATGGAAAAAACGACAGGTCGTTTTAGGGGCACCAAAATTAAAAAAAAAAAATCCAAAATCATTAAAAAAATTAATTTAATTTAATTTTTTGGTTTTTGGATATGCACATAATTTTTGCAATAATTTCATGGGAAATTTATTTTATACATTATGTGCCAAGTAATTATGTACATGATTTTGAAAAATTATTTTAATGCATAAATTACGAAATTAATTATGCATATCATTTAGAAATTGTTCTATTTTAATGAATGTTTTATTAGAAAACATGTTGTGGATAATTGATGTGCTAATTATTGTTATATGCAAAATTTTTGTTTTAATTATGCATATTATTAAGTTGAATATTTAGCACAAATTTAGATTTTGTTCATAATTATTTATATTGCCTATAGAATATGCAATTTTATATGAATAATTTTTGTGAACAAAATTAAATGTCTTAGTGATCCATATGATTTTTGAATAATTAGAGCTTAACCACAGCACCTCTAATTATGCAAAATTATATATTAATTGGTTTAGAATTACATTTGGTTAAATAACATTTATTGCAATTAGTTGTACTTAATATAATAAATTTTATCCCATAAGAATTTTTATTATATTAGTATGACTAATTGGGATAAAATATCAAATTATATTTTCTAATTTACTCACAAGTATTAGAAAAGGGAATATAATTTGATAGTTTTATTATACAGTAAAATAAATCTAATTGAATTAGAATTTTAGCCCACAGGCAAGTTTTATGTCATAGATTCATGATTTTGTGCATGATTTATGCTGGTAAAGCATGATTTATGTCTATTAGTCTCAATATTTTGGATCATAAGTATGTTTATTTTAATTATGCAGTCATACAACTGTGTATTTCTCTAATGTTCGATGTGATATCCCTGAGCTAAAAGGGGACAACTATAAGGTCTGTAAGGAGAGAATTCTCCTTCACTTAGGGTGGATGGACATTAATTATGCTATGAGGAAAGACGAGCCCGTAATTACTGAAACCAACACTTAGGATGAGATTGCACTTTATGAGCATTGGGAGCGATCTAATCGCCTTAGCATCATGTTCATAAAGACCAAGATCTCTGCTAGCATACGTGGTTTCGTCGAACAGTATGACAAGGTCTGGGCATTACTGAAGGCCATTGATGAGCAGTTTGAAACTTTAAATAAGGCACTTGCCAGTACCCTAATTATGAGATTTTCATTCTTAAGGCTCACCAGTGTGAGAGGTGTACGTGAGCACACCATGGAGATGAGGGACATAGCGGCTTAACTTAAGAACCTTGAGGTGGATATCTATGGGTCTTTCCTAGTGCACTACATTCCGAACACCCTTCCAACACCATATGGGCCCTTTAAAATTTCTTACAATACACATAAAGACAAATGGTCAATCAATGAACTACTGACCATGTGTACTTAAGAAGAAGGGCGGCTTGTATTGGAAATGGGTGAAACTGCACTGACGATGACCAAAGGACAGAATCAGATTCAAAACCAATATCAAGCCAAGGACAAAGGGAAGGGTAAAATACCTCCCAAAGCTGTCATTAAGAAGGAATCCAAGTGTTTCTTCTGTAAAAAGAAGGGACACATGAAGAAGGATTGCGCAAAATTTCAAAGTTGGCTTGAGAAGAAAGGTAATCTAGTCTTATTCGTTTATTATGAATCTAATATAGTTGATGTTGTTTATAACACATGGTGGATTGATTTTGGATCTACAATCCATGTTTCGAATACCTTGCAGGGTATGCGAAACCTAAGGAAACTAGTGGGAAGTGAGCTGAGCATCTCTTCAGGAAACAAGATATGTTCACATGTGGAAGCCATCGGAACATGTACCTTAGTTTTAAGTAGTGGTTTTCTTTTGGAATTGGATAAGACTTTATGTTCCAAACTTTTCTAGGAACTTAATTTCTATTTCTAGACTTATACCTTTGGGATATTCCTTTACATTTTTAGAAAATTCTTTCAGTTTATTTTATAAATCTGATCTTGTTGGAAATGGTACATTGTCTGATGGTCTTTTCTCTATTAATTTGCTAAATGAACCACATCATACTGCTATGCATGTTGAATATGGTATTAAACGTTGTGTTATAAATAAGGATTCCTTTATGTTGTGGCATCGAAGATTAGGACATATCTCCATTGAGAGAATCAAGAGGTTAGTGAATGATGGAGTACTTAGTACTTTGGATTTTACTGACTTTGAGACTTGTGTGGGTTACATTAAGGGAAAGCTAACCAACAAGTCTAAGAAAGGTGCCAAGAGGAGTTTAGAAATATTAGAGATCATACATTCAGATATTTGTAGTCCCGACATGGACTCATATGGTCTGAAATACTTCATCTCTTTCAAAGATGAGTACTCACAATACATGTATCTCTACTTGCTTCATACAAAGAATGAAGCATTGGACGCCTTTAAAGTTTTCAAGGCTAAAGTAGAGAAACAATGTGGAAAACAGATTAAGATTGTGAGAACAGGTAGAGGTGGAGAATATTATGGTAGATACACTAAGGATGGACAAGCTCAAGGTCCATTTACGAAGTTTTTTCAAGAACATAGGATAGTTGCCCAATACACCATGCCTGGTTCCCCATATCAGAATGGTGTGGTAGAGAGAAGAAACCAAACATTAATGGACATGGTGCAGAGTATGCAGAGTAACTCCAATCTTCCTAAATCCTTGTGGACTGAAGCTCTTAAGACGGCTGTGTATATATTAAACTGGTTTCTAACTAAGGCTGTCCTAAAGATGCCATTTGAATTATGGAAAGGTCATAAATTAAGTTTGCGAAATATACACTTTTGGGGATGTCCGTCTGAAATAAGAGTGTACAACCCACAAGAGAAGAAGCTAGATACGAGGACCATTAGTGGGTATTTAGTTGGATATGCCAAAAGGTCCAAAGGATATAGATTCTATTGTCCAACTCATAGCACTGGGTTTGTGGAATCAAGGAACGCCAAGTTTCTTGAGAATGACTTGATTAGTGGGAGAGATCAATTTCAGAACACAGTTTCTAAAAGAGATCGTACTAAAACTCAACCATTTACATCAGGTGATAGGTTGATTATTGTTCATTACACTCCTATAGTTCAACCGAGTGTTATGTAACCAATCGTTGAAGTTCCACAAACTACTGATAATAATCTAGAAGGTCAAATTGCTCAAGAACCACTAGAAATAGTTGAGCAACAAATTGAACAACAGATTCCCCAAGAGAATGCTGAGTCAACATTAAGGAGATCTACTAGAGAAAGGAAGTCAGCAATTTGTAGTGATTATGTTGTGTATCTACAAGAATCGGACTACAACATTGGAGACGAAAATGATCCCAAAACATTTTCACAAGCCATGAATTGCCAAGAATCAAAACTTTGGTACGATGCTATGAGGGATGAGATGGATTCTATGGCATCCAATGGAGTCTGGGGTCTTGTCGAGTTGCCTAATGGTGCAAAAGCCATAGGGTGTAAATGGGTCTATAAAATGAAGAAAGACTTATTGGACAACATTGAAAGATATAAGGCAAGACTCGTCGCCAAAGGGTTCACTCAGTGTAGTGACTCCCTTTCCCTCCCCCCCCCCAAGGAGGAAAGAGGGGAGAGGAATGCCACGCATCATTCGTTCATGCATGTGAAAATGGGCCAATTTGGTAATCCGATCAGAGACACGATAGGAAAAATAATCAAACATTAACTCAACCTTAATGTGAAAATTATCTTATCATTAGCAGCGAAAATATTAAGATTACAACACTTATACAAAAGCTAGAAAATTTCCTAAATGTCCTCAATAACAATTCTTAGTTTCTAATAACATCAAAGAAATACTTAGAAATAAATATTGCATCTTAGACTCGTCATGGGACCTTGGACCATTCTTGCTCAGTCATCTACATTCTTACTTGGAAGCTCACCTGCATCACGAGAACTATATAAGCATAATGCTTAGTAAGTAAACCACGGTAGTTTCACATAAAAACATACTTTTAGAAACATACTTTTCTTTTAGGTTTTTGGGCCCAAAGCATAACGTTAATCTCAAGTAGTCAGAACCCTTAACATTCATTCATAGATGGTCCCTATCTTGGAACATGCTTCCTTAAGGATTTGACCATGAAAACATACATAACATTGGTTGGTTCATGACAACAAGAGATTTCACATCATACTCATGAAAAATCATCAAAAACATCTTTAAACATATTCATCATAACGACATACATTACTTTAAAACATGCTTTAAAACATACTATTGTTCAAGTGATGCAGTGGAGGGTATACTTACACAAACCATTTACTCATGATCATCTTAGATTTTATAGATCATTATTCATTCATTCTTCACATCACATAATATATCCCTTCATGTTCCGATGAAAGCCATTGAACACGTTCATGATTTTCTATTATCTCTCTATGCATTCATATGTCTCCTTAAATATTGTGTCCTTAATCTTTTCTTTCCTTTTTCTTCTTAATTTCTTCCTTATTCCCTCACGGTTCATCTCTTCATTTCTTAAGTCTCACATAGACTTCTCTCTATAATATCTTTCTTTCTTTCTCTATTTCTTTCATTCTCTCGTCTACTCTCTCTCTCTCACATTCTTACTCTTAGTAGCAAAATAAAGAAGGAAAAGAAGAAGAAGAAGAAACATGAAGATAGAGAGGTTGAGAGGATTTGTGAGTAAAATGTGAAGAATAGGAGTAATATATATAAAAAAGAAACATAGCCTTCCATATAAGAAACAAATCTTTTATAAAAATGGAATGCATACTTGTGGGAGGGGAAAAGAAACTAAATACCAAAGTCAATGATTTAATAGAGGAAAATATAATGATAGTATCTTGACTATCCATGAATAGAATTCTAAATAAGTCAAC
>CAMOHE010050041.1:8651-28422 GCA_946598075.1 Artocarpus hirsutus | reverse complement strand
TAATTAATTAAATACGGGTCAGAAACGGGTCATTTTCGTGTCAGACGGGTTGACCCGAACACGACTCGTTTTTTGACGGGTCAGTTTCGGGTCGACACTAAAATGACCCGTAGTCAAATTTTCCAACACTAACCCGCGAAAAATCGTGTCGGATTCGTGTCGTGTCGTTGTGTCGCAACCCATATTGCCGGCCCTAATTAAAGTAGAGAGTGAAACATGACTTCGATTTCTTGTTTCAAAATTTTGAAGATATCATATTGTAAGCAACGAAATGGACAAGAACATAGATCAAATGCGAAACTTGGCGTACCACTGCAGTTGTATTTTAATGAGATGAAGTAATTGAACTCCTCAAACACTATTGCCTATTAAGCAATAAATATAACTTTGATCTTAAAAAAAGAAAAAAAAAATACAAGTCCTCATTAGTTTTGTTACAACAGAATAGCGATCACTGATGAAAGTCTCCATAAAATTTGAAAAAAGGCAAATCAAATAAATTTTGCATTACAGAGCATGTACCCTACTACATGTTACCTTGAACTAGTCTTAGTTTAAGTTTATAGACACAATTGAAAGTACACAATTAAGATTGAATCCAAAGCACATCATAGAAATCATAAATCCTACTAGGCGGCCATTAGGCCCTAAAAACATACGCATACAAACATTGACAATGAGACCATTATTTTGAAATTCCATTTGGCTGCTCTGAGCGTCCCCTATGTTCTTTCAGACACCCGTTTCGCAGACCTGAAAAGCAGAGTATGAGCTAGATAACAAATAAACCATCATCATGTTTCCAATAGTAGACTGAGAACTCGAGTGCAATGGCAATTTTATACAATTCAAATTCCACATCCTCGGTTATGTTCGCAAATCCCTGGAGGGTCAAAGAGGAAAAAGTTTACTCGTAAATAATATTTCACTTGGAAAGTGCACTAATTAATTTATTGCTTGCATTTTCAATCTCGAACCGACAAATGACCTAGCTAGGCATTCAATTAAGTTCCTGTGTTATGTGAGTGTGTGTGTGTATATATATATATATATATGCATATTGATCATATGTAAATTTATTGAAACTCTATATAACGACATCCTAGCAAACTTTCTACACATGAAACACCAAAATAAATTAAAAGAAGAAGAAAGATAAATGCGCCTTTTTTTTTAAGAGAGGCTAGCAGTTTATTCATGATCAACTAGCTTCATTTCTTCAAACTCTTCCGATCAATACTGTCACGATTGTGGAAAGTGTTGGGGAATTAGGCACCTCCTCGTCCTAAGGATTGCAAGAACAAATAATTATAGAAGAAAAATTGAAGAAAAGAATAAAAGAAAGACATCAAATTTTTATACAGGTTCGTCCAAATTCGAGACTACGTCCTATTTCTGCCCGCTGCATATTCCACTATGATGGAGATTACAGATTACAAGAGAAATTTATCACACACTCTCAAATATTGTTTCTCAAATCTCTCTTCTACCTAACACCCTCTGTGGGAATTTTTTCTCTCTCAATAATAGAGCTCTCAACCTCACAAAATAATGCTATTGTCTCACTCAACCCTAGTCACTTTATGTCTATTTATACCCTAAAGAAGAGAAAAATAGTAACTACTAAGAAATCCTAGCAGTTTCCTATTTTTAGGCCTTTGAAACATGACTTTTTGCACTGAATATCGTGCGATACAATGCCTTGTGCCGCGGCGCTCACTTGTCGGCACCACGGCGCTCTTCTACCAGCGCTGCGGTGCTACTTTGCTGCCCACGGGCGCTGCGGCGCCCAACTTTGGAGCTACAGTGCCCAAAATCTATCTTTTCTCTCCTTTTTCTTCTTTTTCGCTGGGTTGTTGACTTGATTTGGCTCCATACCTGCAACAAAAAGTCATGAAGGTCTTTAGCTTAGGGCAATTTTTTATAGCCAACTTCAGCAAGGACGGACATTCAATGAAATTTCCCGCCCAAAACCTCTCAAGGTTTGGAAGATCCCAAAGCTCGAGATATTTTAGTTGAGAGAACAAAATCCTCTGAAATTTTCCTTCTTTATGATCACTAGTTGGCTCTTTCACTAACAGTACTACTTCCATTTTTTCACATTGCCTTATCTTTAGGGACTCCAGCCTCGCAAGGCTTCGGAATACAGCAAAAGTTAATAGACACTTCAAATTATTGCAGCGCCTAATACTTAAGCATTTTGGATTCTGGAAGTACTTTGTTGGAAGGTGGTCTGGCCATAGCTTTGTTAAACCGATTTCAGGCAATTTCAAGACCTCCAAGCTACTTAATCCGAATATATAGTTAAGAAACCTTTCTTAACAGATAAATGTATGTTCCAATAGTTTTTATATTTCAAGTACCATACAGGACTTATTACGAAAATTGATTTAATATAGAAAATCAAACATGAAATACATCTCAAAGTTAAAACCAACAAATTAAATAATTAGCTACACTCTAGAGCATGACAAGAAAAATAGGAAGAGGACGCGGTTTTGAAAGTGATATCATACCTTTTCATTGAATAAAACCACCGGAGAATCTGATCTTGAACGGGTATGCGAATATTGCAGGGGTCAAGGAGCGTAATTGACAAAATGCAATGAGCTTATAAAACAGGTCATTTGGCTCAACGGCCCTGGCATCAGCTTGTATTCTCAAACGTAAATTGCTCAGCTTCAACGAACTTAAGTCAGTAAGACAGTAGTTACTTATTTCCCTCTTTACTCCTTTGATCCCCCAATCTATAAAGGCCTCTCCAATATAAAATTCTTCCAACCGTTTCAACCTCAAGACAATGTCAAGTGGAATCACCAAAAGATTAGGACAATGTTCCAAACGTAGCGATCTTAATTGAGTCCGTTGTCCTATCTCTTCTGGCAATTGCTCGAAAGAGGGCCACGAAAGGTTGAGAACTTTTAAATTCTTCAGCTTTCCAAGTAAAGCTACGCATTGGAGCTCGCAATTGTGTAAACTCAACATCTGGAGATTTTGCAGGCGGGTGAAAGAGGAAAGTAGTGACTCTGAACGTATAGAACTCAAAAACAAAACTCGAAGCTCTTTTGCTTTCTCAAAAAAGTTTTCAGGAATCACAAAAGAAGATCTTCTCAAGTCAAACATGAAAAACAACTTGAGTTGAGGGCAATCCAACCTCTCAGGCAGCTCACCAGATTCACAAGTACTCAGTACAGAAAAGTCGAGTCTTTAAGCTTTTCATCATACAACTTAGCAACATTTGTAAGATTGAACATGTTCAAATCTTTGGACGCGATGGCTATCATAACATCACGAATAACGTCATGCA
The DNA here is from genome assembly GCA_946598075.1 of Artocarpus hirsutus. Classification (NCBI taxonomy): domain Eukaryota; kingdom Viridiplantae; phylum Streptophyta; class Magnoliopsida; order Rosales; family Moraceae; genus Artocarpus; species Artocarpus hirsutus. Next base: position 25,115 of record CAMOHE010050041.1, on the reverse strand, counting down.
TTTTAACTAAATCATGATCATGATCACCCAACAGCAAACAACGGTATTTAGTTTATCGACCAACGAACGCACTCCATCTCTTGCCTGTTCTAGCGTATCACTGGATTCAAACAAACCCCAACTTACACCATATCTCACCAAGTTTTCCACGCTTATTTCTTCATCTTCTCCATGTAAACTACAAAACAACAGCAATAACTTTGCTTCGTCATCAAGCCCTAAAAAGTTGTAACTCAACAGTATGCTCTTGAAAACTTTATCATCCATTCCTTCAATGTGAGTGAAGTCAGATGATTGTAGTTCTCTCAAGGCATCCTTCCAAACGTGTAAGCTTCTATTCTTCAATGCATGTGCAACTGTTGTAATAGCAACTGGTAAGCCTGCACATTCTGTAACTAGCTTAAGCCCCAATGATTTGAACCCAGGCCTTTCAATTTCATCACCCACGATCTCGTTAAACAAATTCTTTGCCTCCCTCTCCGTTAAATTCTTGAGAACAAAATTATTCCCAGCACCCATAAAACCATCTAAAACGCGTAGATCTCTGGATGTTAGCAATATCTTGCACCCCTTCTGATGATCTTCAAAACATACTCCAACTTCTGGTAAGTCCAGTTTCTTCCATACATCATCCAAAATTATCAGAACCTTCTCTTCTTGCTTCAACCGTAGGCGGAGCACGCATACTCTTCCCTGTACAGATTTAACACAACTTAAATCTAGACCCAGTTGCTCTGCAATTTCTCGTTGCATTTTTTCAATATTTGGAGCTTGGGACACAGTAGTCATAACTGCTAGACTGAATAAACCTTCGTTTTTGGCTTGTATAGCAACTTCTTTAACAAACATGGTTTTCCCTATTCCAGGCGTCCATAACTTGTTTCAAATTCTCTGTTCTCGTGTCAAAAGCCTCATATCCACTGTTTTCGATATAACTGAGAATGGGACGGTAAGAAATCCTAACAAATCCTTATGCCTTCTTGGTATCTCCACATTACTGGCCATCTTCTTTGCTTTCCTGCTTAGTTGATATCGCAACACCAAATTTGGAAAAGGGACATGAGTTGAACACCTTGTGTTTGCTTGCGCTTCAATTGCTAGAAAATCAACGGCATCTTGAGATATCTTTTCTACTTCATTCAACCAATCTTTAACTTCATCTTCAATCTCTTCACAGTTTCTCCTAGCCTCCGCAATGCGACGCTGCATTGAGTTCCTTACGTGCTCCAAATCCTTCATTTCCTTTCTGAAGATTTCAAGATTGCTTTTATAGAAAAGCAGATAACCAAGCTGACGGCCAACTGGTTTAACAGTGTGCTTAGCAATTTCTGCAACAATTGAACGCCCAATAGCAAAGAGCCACTCCATGATTACTTACAGAGTGCTATTTTTCTTCGCCTTTTCTTCCCCAGCTCCTTCAAAGGAGATCGGATACATAAGAAAAATAAAACATTTAAAACAACGTCAAGGAATAACATTTGCTGAAAAAGCAAAACAAAACAAAACAAAACAAAAATTTAAAAAAAAAAAAAAAAGAAACAAAAACAAGAACAACAACAACAACAAAAACAAAAACAGAAGCAAGAACAAAAAAATAAAATTCTTTCCCAGCTCCTTCGTAGAAGATCGGATACATGGGAAAAATAAAACATTTAAAAGGAACTGCAAAAGAACAAAAAAAAAAAAAAAAAACAAAGCAAAACAAAAAACCAAAAAAAAAAGTGCAACGAGCATGTCCAAAGTACGGAGGAACAAAAAAAAGGGCATGTCCAAAGAAAAAAGTAACGAAAACGAAGAACGAATTACCTCCAAACTTGTAATGAAAAGCCGAGTTCCTTTCTGTTATCTTTGTTCCGACTTCGAATGTTTCAGGAACTGAATTGCTGCAGATAGAACCATTAGAATTTCTAGAGAATTGGAAACATCTAGCAACAATTCTTGGTGACTATTAAACTCAAGTCAATGGAAGGATGTTACAAATACAATTATGCTGAAATTAGTAAGGTAATGTTATTAAGTCTAGATCAAACAGATTTTGAGGGTAGATAACTCTTTCTAATTAAATATTCGAAGTTTTTAAACATGAGGAAAACGCAAGATAAACTATAGTATACCATTAATTTAATGTACTAATTTGTAATTTTTTGTTGATTAATTTGGTGATTTATTTACTCCCTAATTTGCCATTTTTGGGGCAAATTATTAATAAATAATAATAATAAACCAATTTAATAAAGATAATTATTGTTAATAAGTGATGTATAATGTTAATTTGTACATCAATCATATACCGGTGTTTATCAATAATGTACTATTGTAAAAAAATTATTTTTTATTTTTTAAAAAGTTAGATCATCTTTTTAATTTTTTAAAAGTTCAACTATTTATTTAAAAAATGGGAATAATAGCTTTAAAGGTCCACGAACTTTTAATATTGTGACAATTTAGTCCTTGACATAATTTAATTGGCTAATAAAATAATCCCTGAACTTTTGGTATTGAAACAATTTGGTCATTGAACTAATTCAATAGGTTGAAATAGTCCTTAAATTAATTTTTAATAATAATATCAGTCTTATCTATTCGTCACTGTTAAAATTGGAATGGAAAACATCATGGAGGCATTCATCTTGCAGCACTCCTCTTTACAGCATTGACTTCGCATCACCCCTCACTACACCCTTTCTGCAACAAAATTACCTTATAGCAACTCCACCAGTTACCTCATCCAATTAACCACACTACGGCACTTGCTGTTTAAATGCCTCCGCGTCGGCCATCACTATTTTAGTATGTTAAATTAATTCAAGGACCATATTGTCATAATGTTAAATGTTTAAAAAAAATTTAGCCTACTTAATTTATTCAAGGATTAAATTTTCCTATTGTTAAAAATTTCGGGATTATTTTAGCCTATTAAATTAAATCAAAAACAAAATTATTACAATATGAAAAGTTCAGTCCTCTAAAGCTATTTACATTATTAAAAGAAAAAGATGTCAAGTTCAAACTCTTCCATTCTTGAATGCTTAGAAATGATAAAGTGGGGGTATCCCATGAGAAATGATGAAAAAAAAGACAAAAAATAAGTCTTGTTTCACGTGGATAGAATTTTGAATAAACGCATGAATTGCATGAGAAGTAGATACTCATCCTCCGCTATTTTCCACTGTGCTTTCCACAAGGCAGGGCCGTACACGTGTTGACGCTTATTTGGTTGGCCGTTGGCAGGTTGAGGCGTTGAGCCATTGTGTCCCAATATCCAATAATTGCAAAGCTTGACTTAGTCTTGAGTTAATTTAGAAATGGGTTTTTACTATTTTAATATGATACAAGAAAATTTTTCAAAAGATTCATTGTTTTTTGCGTGAGTAAGTCTTTCCCTCATTTATCATCCGAATACTTAAAGCCCCGTATTTATAAAATCAAATTCAAAAACGCCATGAAGTAATTAATTTTATTTGAATAGCAAGATCATTCTTTCTAAGCTATATTAAATGTTATTTTACATCAAACTTAACGAAAAATTAAACAAAAAAATTAAAATGAGTAAATAAATATTTCAACTGAACAAATACTTAGAGTTTCAATTTTTTTAAAGACTGACTTAGAGAAATTTTTATAAATGTGATCTTTTAAGATTTTCTTTTTACAAATGCCATATATGCTCATTTTTATTACAACTTAATATGTAATATAAATGATAGTGTTGTACAAATTTTTCTAAATGTGATATAAATAAACACAATTTTTAAAAGTGTGGCATGTTATAATTTTCTCTTGATTTTATCTACTTTATAGGTTTTACAATGTTTTAAATTATAAGAAAAATACCCAAATTATCTCATATATCTTTCCTAAATATCACTTTTTCTACTTTTACTATACAAATACTCAAAAAGGCCCCTATATTTATAAAATTATACTCAAAATACCCCTAAAAGCAATTAAATTTTTGAAAATATCATGATTATCCTTTCAAATCTATATTAAATGTTATTTTAAGTATGACTAACCAAAAATTTAAATACTCGAATAAATATTTCAATTAAGCATATATTTTTCAATTATTTTTAGAGTTTTTAACTTTTTAAGATTAATTTATTTAATATTTAGGTTTTGTAATGTTTGAAACTGCAATTATTAAAAGCTGAGTAGGTATTCTTCGTTTTTTTTATAAAGTTTAATTGTTTTAAGTGTTACGACCCCGACTTTTCGAGCTATTACTTAACTTTGTTAAACATCATTTCTTAACCTTAATCTTACTTACTAATAAGAAAATACTGAGTAATTTTTTCCTGTTCTTAAAATATAGCATAAAACTTGACTTAATAATCATTTAAGACATTTTGTAAAATATATCTTTAAAACATTTGTTATAAGATATTTCTTTAACGTTTGCTTTCTTAAAACTTTTAAAACAACTTTCCAAATAGTGAAACTTTTTCTTAACACAGTGGAAAATTTTATTGTCATACTGAGCTCGTCAACCAATCATACTGGTCTCTTGTAGGACTGTCTATAGCATGAAGGAACTTATAACGAGCTTTCGCTCAACAAATTTAAACTAATCTCGTAAAACATTAAATTTTTGTTCATAAAACTTAGTTCTTTAAAACATTTATTGTAAAAATATCTTTCATTAAACATTTCTAGTAAAACTTCTTTGAAAACATTTCTTGTACATTTTTTTCATTGTAATGCATTTCTTATAACTTGTTTTATATAAAGATTACTTGTAAGGAAAGCATTTCTAAAAAGGAATACAAGCAATAATTGTAATGAATGATTCCATTTATAATCATTTATGAACTTTTTATTACCATTCTTAACTTTTTTGAACCATGCGCCCAAGTGTACATACCAAATATGCTTGACCATCAAACATCAAGGCTATAACATAAATTAACATGACACTCGCCTTGGGTTGGGAGGCTGATATTACACTTTCTTATCTTAACCTAAGGGTTTCGATTACCATTCTTATAATCTTACTGATTATGATGTATAATATAATTTAATGTTTGATGTAGTAAACATAGCAAATGCATACACTTTGCAAATCATATCATGAACTTTTAAAACATTATTATAACAAATGCAAATATACTTCAAACATTTATAAAGCATTTGAAATTTATTTTTTTTCATCCTATAGGTGAGGTTTGAATCTTACCTGTTTAATGTTCTAGCATTCTTTCTTCATCCCTTTTTTTCTATTAGTCGATTTTCATGTCCTGTTCAAACGACACTTGACCATTAGCTGATTTTCTTATTATCAACCTACTTGATTGTGAACAGAACTTAAACATCTAACATTCATCCTTTATACTGAGTTTCATTACTTATTGGTTTTTGCATCTTAGCGTGATTCGAAGCATTTTTCATCTAAGGATGTTTCACTAATTTAGAGAGCTCAGGGTTTGTTTTAGCGGTTTTATAAAAAATGACTATTTTACTCTTAACTGGTTTTTTGTGAGCCTAATATTTTACTAAACTTCTTGTTCTACTTTACCATCTTGACACTAACAAGTTACAAAAAATTTCTATTAAGGGATGTTTTTCCAAATTGGATGTTTTGGGGTTCGTTTGAGTTGTTTTTACATAAAATGATTGTTCTGCACTTGACGGAGTCTTAGAAAACTTTCAGAACCTATTTTAATCTAAACTTACGTTCTCTTGTCACTCGTTATGTTGCAAAAAAATGAATCATTGGTTTTTTTGACGAAAAATCTATTTTATCAAAACTTTACAATTTTGACTTGTTAATATGAAAATCTTAACGATTTTGCCCGTACCGTGTTTTTCTCAAAAAATTTCCAATTCTCTTAGGCTTTCAAACATAGAATTACTTATTACTAATACTTTATTAAAATTCATCTTTACATGGTGAAAATTTCAGTTCTATATGGTTTTACGGTTTTGGCTCAAAACACAAAATGTTGATATTTTTATCTTCGGGACCAAAAATACCCATCTTATATCAAATTGTCCAATTTTTCACAAGGATTAAAACTTACTAAAGTTCCTTGGTTAAACTCAAACAATTTCAAAATATTTTTCTCATTTTACTATTTCAAAATTTTGTGATTAAATCTCCTAAATTTTGTATCTTATAAACCGTGTGAAATTTTTATAGTCCATCTACAATTCTAATAGTTTTGATGAGATCTACAACTTTTGTGTTTTAACTTTCCAAAATTCCAAGTAAAGAATGGAGTTTTTGGCTAATCTTCAATTCTACTAAAATTGAAACAAACTTTGCTATTTGGTTGTTTCAAAATTTTACAAAACTTTGTTCACGAAAGTTATCTATCTTGTTGTTTTAGATAAATCTTTTGTTTTTTCTAGAAAATAAATCGATCCTAAGCTAATCAAAAACTCATTTATTTGAAAACTAGTTCAGTTTTATATTTTTGACAAAGTTTAATAAACTTAGTCATTTTTGCCCAAATCATTTATTTTTAATCCTTCAATCTCATATCCATCCTCATAACATATAATCTAATCATGCCATGAAGTCTCTTTACATGCCGTAGTCCATGCATATAATAAATTACATATCAAGCACTTAATATGCATGAACCAAACCAAGGCTAGGGTTCTAGAATTTACCCAAGCTCTTCCAAGGAGTTTTGTTCCACCTCCTTGGTGCTACAAAATCCTTCTAAGATCCTTGACTATATTCATGATATAATCCATCATAATCCATATCCAAAACTTCAAGAAAAACACTTAAGATTTGAAAAAATGCTTGGATTTTTACCTTAAAAATTGTTATCCCTTGATCCACAACAAAATCCTTCTAAGATCCTTGACAATATTCATAACATAATCCATCATAATCCATATCCAAAACTTTAGGAAAAACACTTAAAATCCAAAAAAAAAAAAGCTTGGATTTTTACCTTAAAAATTGTTTTTCCTTGATCCACAACACTTAAACTTGTTTCCACAGTGGACCTGAGGTTGTATTCTTGAAAAATATGTTGATAGATTTAGGGTGCTGGAGGCAGATTTCATGCATAGGAGAAGTGAGTTACGTTGTTTTTTTCATGGAGCAAAATGATAAAGCAAAAAGATATTTTGCAACTAAGTCTTTCACCTCTCTAAGTCATCACCTTAATGACTTTTAATTGCAATTAAAAATTAAATCCTTTTGGTGGCTAAAATTGGTTCTATCTTGGAAAAGATGCAGTCAATTCTCCATCATAATGGTGTCACTTTGTCTTTGGTTCTTATTGCAAATAACTTAGTTTTGAACTTAATTGCAAATTAAAAACTTTGTTCCACCATATACCAAAACCAGTTTCTTTAAGAAGGAGATGTAGAATTTTTTTTTTAAATTCTTTGGGTATCTTTTTTTAATTTTTATGGAGCAAAAATTATTTCATTTATTTCCCTTACTATATAAAAATTCACTCTAGAGGCCTTTTGGCAAATAAATTTTGTCTTTCATCCACTTAGATCCACTGGTTCTATTAGGGGAGATGTGGCCAATTTTTCATGCTTTAGGGTGTCACCAATGGCCTCATTTTATTTTTTTAACAATCTAAATTTATACTGCATTGTGTTTTTTCATTCTCGCCTTACCTTCTATTTTATTATTACATTATTTTATTATCTTCTCATCTCTTATTTTATTTTATTATTTTATTTGTTCGAATATTATAACTGCTCGTTTTAAGTAAACGATTTTAAAATTATCACACTTTTATTTATAAATTTAATTCAAAAACCTAATTTTTTTAACTAAATCTCTATTTAATTAACTTAATTCATCTATCACGTTACATCTCGTACTCCGGGGTGTGACAGTGTTTAATAAGGCATAATATAAATTATTTTTCTTCTCAACAAAGATGGTCAAATGTCTCTAGCTTCAGTTGCTGAAGAGTCTTCAGGTCAGAAAATTCTTACCATTCTACAAGATTATTTTTGCTTATAAAAAAAGATTACAGTCCAACTTCAACTCTAGTCGCCAAAGAGTACAACTTCAACTCTAGTCGCCAAAGAGTATTCTTTTTTGTTTTTTTTTTTTAAATCGCCAAACGGTACTCTAGTAAAATATTTCTGACATTCTACCATATTATTGCTTTTTTATAAAGATGACCGGCCAACTCTAGCTGCAATCGCTAGACAGTGAAATAGTAGAATACTATTGCTTCTCGACTAAGAAGTCAGTACAACGAACACATGAGGTTTTTGTACTTGGTTAAATTGTTGTGTGATAATCGCAAAAAATTAAGAGACCAAATGACATAATTTGTTGTTTATGATTTTCGATCCTAATGAACCTAGCTCGGCTTTGCTCTTAATTTTGAATACTGAGTTTGAACCTGAATTTTGGATTGAATAGATGTTTGGTTGGATAATTTTGAAACCAAATTTAAACTCAAAATAACCCAAACTCAAAATTAGTCCAATTTCAAAAAGTTCAAACTCAACAAGCTGTTTTTTATTTTTTTATTTTTACATTTCAATTCAAATGTATTTCCCAAATTTATGTCCAAACACAATTTCAGATTTTATTCTCTTTTCAAACTTAAAATCAATTATGCATCCAAACGTTAATTCAAAATCTAATTTAAACTATATTTTCTAAACTTTTTTATCTCAAATCCAAAAGTTCAAATCATCATGATTTGAATTCTGGAAATAAACGGACCCTAAAAGACCAAATGACATAATTTGTTGTTTATGATTTTTGATCCTAATGAACCTAGCTCGGCTTTGCTCTTGAACTTCTTTACAAAATAGATCACTATTTCCTCATCTTTATTAACATTAACATTTTCTTTCTAAGTAAGGGCAAAGTATTAATTGATATTAAGCTTGATTCATTGTTTGTCAATTAAATTGGACATAATTTTTTCAGAGGCCTTTTATGCTAACAATTGTCAATCAAATAAGGCCCAGTATGGCCCAATAGCTCGGCAAGTTCTACAGAGAAAATTAAGTCTTATACCACTTCTTTAACAACACTAATATTTTGTATTACTTTTTTTAAACCTTTGATTCATATCACTTTTGATATACAATATGTTGAAATTTTCCCTACAAAAATCTTACCACTGAGCTTTTCCTCTCTCTCTCTCTCTTCTCTCACTCTATGTTTTACCTTTTCTCTCTTTCTCCCCATGCCTCTTTCTCTCTCTTCTCTCTCTTTCTATTTTCCTATAACATCTAAAAATTTAATTTACAATTTATTAGGTATAAATTCGATCAATTAGTGTGCAAAATTAATTTTTAAAGTGTAAAAATTTATTTTTGCATAAATAACATCCATTTGCATTTAGAATACACTTTCATCACAATTTCAATTTTTGATAATATACTCACTATTTACATTATTTGCACTTATACCCCACATTTAACTTTTATTTCAAAACCACTCCTACACTTTTTCTTTATTTCGAAGGCACCCCGACCCTCCTCTCCACTTCCACCTGTGCAGCCCCTCTCCCAAAGCCCACTCACTAGATTTTTTTTTTCCCATGCATTGAGACAACCCCACCTTGAGACCCCACCCCACTATCTAGAGCAACACCCACTCCCCTCTCCTCTTTCTCACGCCTCCCACTTTCTCTCCCTCTCATCTTGCTATAGCAAAACACCAAGGCCAGCTAAGAAAACTTAGCCACCATCTCCTCCCTTGGAAGCAAATTAATTTCTAGCCAAAACATAGCAAACTAGAGCAAGAAAACGTCCACCAAACACACCTGGAAACACCAAGGAGAGCAGCCTCATCTCATGTCCAAAAGCCACCAAGAACCTTGCCAAAAATATGGCCCAAACTTAGTCAAAATCACCAAGGAACACAGCTCATTCTCTTGTCTAAAAACCAGCCAAAACGTTACCTCCATGGCCAAGGCACTCTAAGCTTTGAAGCACTGTTAATAGATTGAGTTTTCAAGTTTTTTTTTTCTTCAAAGCATTTAAAGGTTAGTATTTCAACTCTTAATCTGGTTTTGTGTTTGTTTTCCTTTAATCCAAAATCTTCTTTTGGTTTAAGTCATCTCATTTTCAGATTTAAGCAAAGCTTGGTGGAGAAAAATGTACATATGTTGTGTTTTTGAGTGTTGTGATATGAACTTTGTTGGAATGGTTAAACCAAATATTATGTTGTTATTTTGATTTGATATTCATGTTAAAAACATGTTTTCATTGATGTATTATGAACCTATAACTTGCATATTAAAGATTTCTTCAGTGTAAGTGTTGAAAACCCGACTTGGTGAGTTTTTGTTTTTGTTTTATATGTGAAGATTGCACTTTAGATTTTTCCATTTAAATCCATTCAAATGGATTTAAACTTGTTGTTTTATGATATCCTATTGTGTATGTATGTTTTCTATACTCAAAGATGTGAAAACAAGTCCGGAATTAGATTTGAAGCTTGAGAGGTTCAAAAACTTGAACCTGGAATCTTCTAGGTTACTCTATATCGACAGGCCGATTACTCCAATTTGGTATGTCAGTTGCTATAGTTCGGCAGGCCGGTTGCTACAATTCGACTGGTCGAACATAGCCCTTGTGAAGGGGCCTTCAAGCTCAACAAGCAGTAGGCCGATCTCGAGGACTGGCAAGCTGCAAAATCTTATTTTATTCATTTTTGTGATTTTTAAACCTTTTAAAAACCTTTGATCTTGGGATTAATTTTAAACATGTTATATACCAAAATGTAGTCTTAGTTTATTTTAAAACATAGATTTAGCATAATCTCAAAGTTACATAAAGATTTTTATGGCACACTAGTCTGATAAATTAACATATGGTTTACTTATAAATGTGGTTATATGTTGAGCTTTAGTTTCAATTGTCCTTATATACGCTTTAGAATTAAGGATGTGTGGAGCTAACATTAATTAGTTCCAAGGTAAAAAGATTTGCTCTTAAGCTTGAGAGGTAGGATTCAAATCTTGAAATTAAATTGTTTTGTTTTGGCCAATATAGTTATCTTGAGATGAGCATGTTTCTTATAAGATTGTTTACAACTGTGTTTTTACATATTGCAATGTGTTTGCGAAATGTATACAATATGTAAATATGAGTAGTTTCATATTTTTGACAAATGAATTTGAGAAATTTTGATTTAGAATTAGAATAAGAAATTCCAAGCACAAAGGGGAATCTAAACACTACCAAGAACAAGTGGCTCCTAGTGGTTGGTTTTAAGTAGCTAGAGGGATCGGGTTATGTAGAGTGTAACCTTAAAGGCAGGCCTCTAAACCTCGATCGGGGGCCTTCGTAGCGTGGGTATTGGCTAAGGTATTGTAAGTATGTTAAAGTATATGATATATATACTGGGTTTGGAATGGGGAATTTAATTATTATTGTCTCATCTTTTTTGTAAACTTTTTACTACATTTTGAAAAACATTTGATATTTCAATTATTTTCTTGTTTACCTTATTGTTTATTTAACTATCTTAATTTTTTTGATAAGTTAGAGTTTGTTCAAATGTTATCGTATTGGGCCTTTTGCTCATTTTATTAACCCCTTCCAGATGATGCAAGCAGTGGTGCTAAATGACTACTGAGATGGCCTTGACAAGTCGTCAATATGTATACCGTGAGGTTTTCATTTGGGCTTATGACATGTGTTAGGTTTCTAAAACGGTCTGTGTCAATGCAACTATATTGTTCTTTTCCTATCTTAATTTAATTGTATATGTAAAATGCATGTATGGCCGAACACTATCCCTATAATATGCTTTGATAAAATTTGCGAAATTGTAGGTCACTATGAAAATTTAAGTTTTAGAGATTTTAAAGTTTTATTTGAGATAGTTATTTTGTTTAAACTTTATTTTGTTTCAACTTATATTCTTTGTTTTAAAATTTGTGTCTTGTAGTATATTTTTGAATAATCCATAACTATAAAACAAACAAATAAATAAATTTTTGACCTTCTAAATAACATGTATAATTTGCATAAACAATGATCGTTCATACGAATAAGTGGGAATTAAAATAAAATGTCCCCATTTATTATTTTATTATTTGAGGATTGGTTTAAGAAAATAATTAAGTTACATTTAATTAATTTCATTTCTAATTCGATTTTGAGTTTTAAAATTATTACCTAACTTAAATTATTTTCTTAAATTAATTTTCTACGTCATGCTCCATTTTTGGGTTGTGACATTTTTAAACGTGGTAGGTTTTAATTTTTTCACAAAAGAAGTAAAAATAAAAAATGATACAATAAAAGTGATATTTATCAAATTGACCAACAAAAATTGCAGGAGGCGCCAAACCACCAGTCAGGGGTTCGGCCCGGCCCATTTTGTTCAATGTAGACGCTTCAATATGCAAAAGGTACTTGTAAATAAAGTGAAAAAAGAGATGATAATAGAAAGGAATATGTTTTTTTCCTTTTGAAAATAATAATAGAGAAAAAAGATGATATAATTAAACTAATATGTTTGTAACACGAGTGGGTACCCAACTGTGTCCCAAGCAGCTGAAATTTTCCATGAACTAGTTGTTTGTATGATGAAGCATTCTTATTTTAGACGGAGAAAGTAAGTCTTCTTTTTATTTTATAGATCTAATCACAATTTTAATTTTTTCATTACAATACTTTCCATCACGAAAATTTAATTTTCTATTCCAACTTATGATCCAAACGTGCCAAAAATTTCCTCCCTTCATTCTTCAATAACTTAGAATAGAAGTTTTTATGGCTATAAACATAGACCAAAGTGATCATAATTGACCAAGAACCTTTATGAAACTTCAAAAGCAAAAAGTCTTTCTTTATTTCAGTTTTATTAGCGTCTGTTTGGATATCCCCAATATATTAATCCAGAAATCATTTAGCCCTCAAAAAAAAAAAAAAAAAAAATCGAGAATTCTTATCCAGGATGACTTTCTCGTGGTAGTTCTGGTAGAGTTTATTTTAATTTTAGTCGTTTGTTTGTTTCTTATTTCAATGGGCAATCCCTTCTCATCCTATTGCATTTCTCTCCATTTATTTTCTCTTTCGTGATGAAGAAAAACAAGCATACAGACAAGATTGATATACAGAAAGTGCAAATAAAAACAAGGGACAATCTCTTCTTGAATGCATATACAATATATAAGAATATAAAAACAACAATAATCACTTTGAAATCCACTTGCCAGGAAAATAACGTTTAGCCCATTGTAGTGCTTTGTCGCATTAGAACATCCCGTGAAAATAGTACAATTATATTCTAATTCTGCACTGCAAAGATTCAAAGATTTCATAAAATTTATTATTAAAATTCAATTGCCTTAGAAAAAGAAAGGGTGGTAGACGGCAGTTAGACGACAGTGGAAAAGAAGTTGAGTGTGCGCAGTGGAAAGAAGTTGAGTCGGGGGTCGGCGGGCACTTGGGTTTTTTTTTTTTTTCCTTATCTTTTTGCTTATTCCTCTTCTGTTTCACTGCATAGAAATATAGTGCATATATAAAAGAAAGAGTGAAAGAGACCATTTACTTGAAATATAAATAGAAAGAAAAAAAAAGTTACCATATTATATTGTATTACATTGTATCTTTTTTATATATAATACAATATAATGTAATGCAATATAATACAATACAATAATACGGTGTGTCGAATATAAAGGATAATATCTTTTGTTTATAGTATTTGGTATGGATTTTTTTAAGAGGAACTAGATCTTGTGTTCATAATATTGTAATGTTGTGTTCTATTAATTGTCTTCTCCATAATGTCTCGTCATCTCATTTAAATTTAAAAATTTGGCTAGATTAAAATATTTAAGCATGTCAAAATAATATCAATGAGATAATCAATAGTACATGTATCAGAGTGCACCATCTTTAACATGTTGTTTTCATTCTTTTTCTCCCACTAACGTTGGCATGAACATATATAACATATCACCAATGTTAATCATCTCAACTGCTCTGTGTTTTTTTTTTTTTTTTTTGAAAATTCGCAGTTGTTCTTTTTAAGGGGTTAGAGATTGGCAAATGAGATTGTGTAGAGCTCTATGTTTTCATGAATAAATTCTTATAAAAAAATCGTGTGTTAAGATATGAATTTGCAATTTCTTAAAAAATGTGTAAAGCTAATAACCAGTAATAACATGGAGAATTATGTATTAGATTATGGAAAAGCACCCTTAGCTAATGATTTCTGCTTTCTATATGTTCCTTATCTGGAAAACTTTTTTTAATTGTCCTAAACAATATTAAAAAGACAAACGAGAGCAACGTAGTTGGTTACAAGTCCCTTCACCTCAACCATAGGTTGAGGGTTCGAGTCACGCTCAACCCTACTTAAAAGTATGGGACGTTCCCCCTCCTCTTATATAAAAAAAAATATATATTAAAAAAGAAAAAAATCGATAAACAATTAGAAACGTTTTAAAAGCAGTTTTAAAAAGCTAATGGTAGGTGGACTGTGGACACGAGAATACGACAGTATCACGTTGGATGACAACAAACGGTTTGCTTTGCCGGTCAGTTTATGTAGCTTTTGTTGTTCTTGGATTCACTAAAAAGAGAAAAAAATCCCTTTTTTTATCCATGAGATTATAACCCTGCTATTAACAAAACTGTAAATCCTAATCTAATATATAGTATACTTTTTAGGTTGAATCCTATTATTTTATTTATAACGAAGTTATAATCTTACAAGGTTAAATAGAAAAGAAAAGAAAAGAAAAGAAAAGAAAAACACATTTTCTATCATGTAGATGACCAGGCCACAGAAAATGGTCCCCCACTTAATGTGTATATGCATCTTTCTCAAACTTCACCCACCCTCTCAAAACGCATTATTCATTTCAAAAATACACTCCATCCTCCAACTCCAACATTTATTTTCTAATAAAAAAACACCCCCAATGTTTATTTTCATATTAAATAAAGGAATTATAAATGTCCATGAACTATGCCTGTCGTCGAAGTTTATTTTACTCCTAGAATTATATACCTTATTTCAAAATGTCCCTATGTTTATAAAAATAAAAAACTGATAACATGACACTATTTGTAAATTTATAAGCACTCCTCAAACTATTAATTTTAAATCAATTTACTCCTTAAGTTATTATATATCAACTTGCCCTTTGATTTATTAAAAAAATCAGGAAGAAATTTGACACGAAATTAGTAGTTTATGAGACATATGTGAAATAATATTCGTTTAAAGTATGTCTTGAACCGCATTTTGACAAATAAAGCCTTTTTCCTAATTCGATAAGCATGTTGAAATAGAAAACAAAATTCAGGGACCTTTATGAAATTAATCCTAAAAAAAAAATAAACACATTCTTCTATCTTAGTCTAATTTGTAGTGAGAAAACTTTGAATACTTATATTGTATTTGATAGAGGGAGAGAAAAAAAAGTGAATAAAGAGATAAATAACCTCAGTGAGAGAAACAAGGATGAAAGAAAAAAAGGTCCTTCTCTTATGGTGTTTGGTAGAATAAAAAAAATTACGTTTGTTGTTTAGTATGAAGATGCAAGAACCAAAAAAAAAAAAAAAGATTGTGCTGTTATCAACACTAATATTTTGAATTACTTTTTTTAAACCTTTGATTCATATCACTTTTAACATACAATATGTTAAAATTTTCTCTACAAAAATCTCATCACTGAGCTCTTCCTCTCTCTCTCTCTTCTCTCACTCTATGTTTCACCTCTTCTCTCCTTCTCCCCATGCCTCTTTCTCTCTCCTCTCTCTCTTTATATTTTCCTGTAACATCTAAAAATTTAATTTACAATTTATTAGGTATAAATTCGATCAATTAGTGTGCAAAATTAATTTTAAAGTGTAAAAATTTATTTTTGCATAAATAACATCTATTTGCATATTTAGAATACATTTTCATCACAATTTCAATTTTTGAAAATATACCCACTATTTACATTATTTGCACTTATACCCTACATTTAACTTTTATTTCAAAACCACTCCTACTCTTTTTTTTTTTTTAATTTTGAAGGCCCCCCAATCCTCCTCTCCACTTCCACCTGTGCAACCCCTCTCCCAAAGCCCACTGACTAGATTTTTTTTTTCCCATGCATTGACACAACCTCACCTTAAGACCCCAACCCACTATCTAGAGCAACACCCACTTCTGTCTCCTCTTTTCCACGCCTCCCACTCTCTCTCTGTAATGACCTGAAAAATTCAAAAATTGATAACTATGATTAATTAAATATTTATCTCACATTACTCAGCTAAGAGCGTAAGAAAATACAACTTAGCAATTATTAACACGTAAATTTAAAGGTCTTAATAGCCGTAAGACCTTAGAAATAATTAATGTTGTGAATGCACAAAATAATGTGCTTTATTTATGAAACATGTAATAATGTAATGTTATGATAGTACATTAAAATAATTAAAAATAATTATTTGATGTGCTAAACCAAGAGTTTATGATTTATTAATTTCATGCATGAGTCAAAAAGATGATGCTATTGGCAAAAGTGGAATTTTCAACTTACT